>JAWWEO010019383.1:0-14808 GCA_035582975.1 Ormyrus labotus | reverse complement strand
ACGATCTTCAATTCATATTTTTAGCTTTAAACCTGTGACGCCATCGGCATAAAGTCGGGACACTACCTAGTGATCTCTTCGGAAGAGGCTCTGCATATAATTCCAATAGAACTTCACTTACAGGTAAGTTCGTTTAATCGATGAATTATAATACAAAAATAAATAATTAATTAAATATAGAATAGTTTAAAATTATGCTGTTAAAATCAATTGTTTTTAATGAATCTCGGAACGATAAATTAGTTAGAAGGAAGCTAAGTGGTTTTACTCTTATAAGGCAAAAGAAAACTTTGAACAGTAAAAGTTAAACTTAACTACTGAAATAACTGTAGGAAATACAAAACTGAAATTGATAATGGGAAGTAATAGATTTGGAAATAAATTAACAATCGTATGAAATAAAGTAATAAATAAGCTATTGCAGCCTCTTGATTACTTCTACGTTATCTAAAGACGATTGACAGAAGAGCTCTTAAGATCTTACTAAGTTTATCGTATTGATTCAATCCTTACTATAAAAAAAAACTAGTTGCAAGGCTTCGGAAATTATTTTTTTTAAGTTACCCAAAAACTTATGAAAAAATTTATGAGTTTAAGGAGTTAAAATAATTTTTACACTTAAAAAACAACAGAAAGCTTTTAAGCCTAAAAGTTAAAAGTAACTAATATAATATCTGTTAGAAGTACATAAATTAGATGGATAATAAGATTTATTAGATTTAGGTGTCAATTAACAATTGTAAAAAAAGAGAATATTCATGCTAGTCTTTTTTGATATCTGAATAAGATAGTTGTGCGCTGACATTTCGTCGCAAGATACTGAACAATATCGTGGAACAAATCAGAAAAAGAGTTATTTGACCTTAAATAATCATATTTTAAAATCTGTAAAGATCAAGATATTTGGAAACCTCTATGTCATGAATCAAAACTAAGTCGTTCGCGAGCTAAGTGGCAAAATGTGACTTGATCTCCATGCTGACATTTTGTCCATCGCAATCGCAGTCTCCAAATTTTGTCCGGATCTTATCTCTTATTGACTAGGAAGTGCAGCGAAAATGAACTGCTCTAAGATCAGGAAATACCAGTGCAGATGGATTGTTAACGTGATTATGGATTACTGTTGATCGCTGAAAAGAGTACGCGACAGTAGTTAGGAGCGTCAGAAAACCATATTACAGGTTCTAGAAGAATAAAAGAATACGTTATAAACTTAATTAATAAACTCCACGGAAAAGAATACTGAATTCGCACCGCGGAAAAAGTACACTTCCAAATAAGGAGACGACGCCCTCTATTTACTGGATACATACAACTTGAAGTCGGTCAGCGGGTTAGTTTCCGAATATTTGTTGGACTACGAAAAATTCCCGTCCGAAGTTGATCTCTATTAAATAAATTATAAACTGTAAAATATATTAAAATCGGGACTCCGTGTCACGTCAAAAGTGTTGCCCGCTTGTAAAATTTTTATGAGTCAATAAACTCGGAAATATATTCTGTGACAGTGACTCTACTTAATAAGTACTCTTCTCAACACTACATTTTGTGTAGTAAGAGTAAGAAGCGATCAAGAATACCAGAGTAAGTAGCTAGAACAATTAATAATTTAAACATTTTTCATAGACTAATTATAACACTCGATTTAGGTGGAGCTTATCCTCTAGATCATATTAGTCTTGATTTTTAATATTTATCAGGATTTAACAATATATTTTTTAATTCGAAATAGCGGGATCTTTATATCGGAACAGACTGAATTATTTTTTAAATAATCAATTCGAAGGTATCAGGCAGCACAACCAATACCAGATTCATGTTCAAGACGTCAAAATAAATGAGCATAAGGCTTGATTCGGTCGAAATAAACTTTTCATTCATTACTTATACCCATCGTTTATTTACTCCAAATTTTTAGTAATTTTTCCTGGTTTACTCAAAATCCAGGATGGGGTTAAATTGATGACGGATCCGAATTTAGATCACCAAAATACATAAACATACGTAATTAGCGTAATTTATTCAGGAAGTTTTTCTGTATGCCTGTATTATTTAAAGTTTAGCATGTTAAATTATATTTTGCAAAAATACAGTAAATCATTTCATCAATAGTTACCTGTTGGACATGTTTCTGGGACAACGATAATACCGTAAGGTTTGCCATTTCCACCAGGTGGAAGTGATATTGAGGGTCCTTTTTCTCTCGTAATTTTGACAGCGACTTCAATTTTACCTCTAAAATAAATCATATCAAATAAAATGTAAATATATTAATATTAAAAATTTTGGCTATTATTTTTTACAAGCAAATATTTTTAAATTATTTCATTTAATAATATATTTTCGATAGAACTGCGAAAAAGTTGATTTTCGCAACAGTGTGAGTTTAGCGTAGCAAGGGTGATAATCACATTCTTCCGAGAATAATCTTTCGCACGCATGTCAAACAATATTTTATAATATATTAAAAATTATTTATTATAGCGCTCTAGGATTATAACTCTTAAGCGCGCCTTTAAGGAGTCTTCGATGTTTTTGAATAAAATTACGTACATCTCTAAAACTCGACAATACTGTAAATAAACTATGCCAGATTCATTTACGAGAAAGAAATTCAATGGTTATGAAGTAATTTTCGAAAAAATCGCTTTCAAAAAATTCTCATTTTAACATGTAACCTTATGGGGCTCGTCAATAAAATCGATGAATACTCCGAAATAAAATCATGAGTCTTTATGAAACGATAGTACATTGTGCAACAAGCGTAGAACTGTGATACACACCGTGTTTTTTTTTAACGAAGTCATGAAAAGCCCTCTTTTGGTGTTATAAAGTTAGATAGATGATCGTGCATTTCAAATCGTGCACAGAAATTGTAAGAAATAGTTTAAAACAAAGAAAAAAAATTAAAAAAAAAACTAATTTTAAAAATAAACAAAAGTGACTTTTTGCCTCGGTAAGTCCCGCCGTACAGTGTAACATTCTTGACGGACTTTTCTCTAAATCAAATATATCGAGAACGGATAGAGCTTTTGCAAAAAATCAAACAGGCTTTTAAAGGTCATTCAATTGTCTATACAGAAAAAATGGACTAATACATTAAAAAATATTTTTTAGTAATAAAAAATGCTTCTAAGTGTACCGTGTTTTCTTTTTTTTTTAATTTCTTGCCATTACTAAAAGAAAAAAAATTTGTTTAACTTCATAAAACTTATTTCTTATAGATTTTGGACTGCCGAAATTAAATATGCTAAAAGAAATTATCAATTTCGAGATAATTATCATAAAAAATGCAAAAAATGTTGCGTATTAAAAAACAGATTTTGAAGGTCTCATCTATACTACGGTATAGAACTTTTTAATTATATTAATTTTTCACGAATTTGTTGGAGACCAAAGTAACCCTTAAAAATTGTCTCTATTAATACAACTTTAAGCTAATGACCAAGTAAAATAATTACAAGACACTTTTTCAAATGCTCCAAAAAAGCTTTAAAATGAGCTAAATTGAATCCGATTTCAATGTATAGTTCCTGATATATGAAACTTATAAACTTTTCTTTTTTTTGTCGAGCTATACTCAAACTTTTAAGCAGTATGGTATGCTTTAACATACCTATTCTACTGATAAACAAACAGTCTCGTAAACAATACGCAACCGTGAATACTAAAATAGTCAGTTCACTTAAAACTTGACGCTCTTAGTAATCTACACAAGAAAGTAACCTAAAAATCTTTTCTACCTGTTAGTGAACTTTACTTTCTTCATATCGAAAAGATTATTAATGCTAAGGATTTATTATTTTTCCTACGGAGGTAAGTAAGAAAGATATACTCTGAGAAAAATTTTTTTTTTAAATTACTATTTTAATAGCACTCATGAGACACACTCATATTTTAATAATTTTTATCGCAATTTTAGTAAATTTTGAAAATAATTTACAAATAATTTACAAATAATTTGTAAAACAAATAATATAGTAAAATTTACGAAATATATAGTAAAAATTGTTAAAATATGAGTGTGTCCCATGAGTACTATTAAAACAGTAATTTTTACAAAGTTTTTCTCAGTGTAATATTGTATTGGGCGATTTCTTTACATACTACTGAAAAAATATTGTAATATTAAAAATGACGAAATGTTTTTCACGGTTTTATTTTATTTTATTCGAAATTATACTTTGAGTTCCAGTGAAATGATGTTATATAAAATTGTCGTTGTTGTACGCGTTTTATTGAAGTTACTTTCTAATATTTAACCTCTTTTTAATGCACTTAATCAAGCATGTTAAGAAGTAACAGTAGAAGACAAAGTAAAAAAAACAATAAAAGTGTAGGTCGCGGTCATGGTCGTGGAAAAGGTAGACCTGCAAAGAAACAAAGAGGCACAAATGGAGGGAGAAAACCAATTTTGGGAATTGATGCTGCCCCTAAAACAATATACAAAAAAGCTAATGAGTTATTAGAAGATAAGTAATACTGTGTAGATATAATAATGAAAGCTGCTAAAATCATTCAGAAAAAAGGTCTACAATTTGACGATCATTCCATCGAAAATGCTAGCGATCTCGGTACTAACAGCAATACTGAAGGAAATAATAGCAGCATATCAACGAGACATACAGGAGATAGCGCTTTAGCTTTCTATTTGGAATATAATTATAGTGTCCGTAAATATATGGGATTAGTTAATGATTCTTTGAAGCGTCAAAGCTCTATTTATCCAGCATATCAATTTGTTAAAACAGCTATGTATAAATGTCTCCCAAAAAGTATTGTGTATTCGGAAATCGAATGTCGTGTTTCATTGCAAAATCTTTTGAATAAAACAGCTGAGCGATTATGTGAGAGTATTGCTTTACAATGGGAGAGGAGAACTGCTTAAGTAATCTTGAATTGGTGACTACTCATGGTTTTGATAGCTCCTCTGGACATACTAACCCGCATCAGAAATGTTTGAATACACAGAATGAAAATAATAATCCTCAATTGTCACTTTGTTAACAGTTTTGCAATGATAAGTATGAAATGCGTTTCTTGTGGAAACAGCTTGTGGTTAAATAAAACACCAGAAAGTATGAGGTTTTGCAGACCAATAAGAATTGTTCTTGAAACGGAGGATGTAGTTGCGACAATGCGAGAATTTGAGCGCTTAAATCTGGAAAATGAAAATTTAGTTCATCATAAATTTAAATTAACTAATGATAAAAAAGTTTGTATCAATTTTAATATGTACAAAACACTTTTTGATGGAAAATGTTTAAACACGATTGTACAGAATAAAGCTTCCAGTAGATGCCCTATGTGCTTAAAAACTACACATAAGTTCGGAAATTTGACAGAGAACTTTACTCCCGATAGTTCATCACTTAAGTTTGGTTTGGGACTATTGCATTGTTTAATCAAAGTCTTTGAACATTTGCTTCACTTATCCTATAGGAAAACAATATTAACGTGGGATGTTCAGCAAAATTTGAAAGGTGAGTGGAAGCTATTTTTTATTTGTAATAAAATTAATTAAAAAAAATTAATTAAAATTTGTCGACAAATTTTAGTTAAAGTAACTATTATTACATACAATTTTCATGTGTTGATGTAACTTTTCACCTCATAGATTCATTTAAGATTAGAAAATTATTGGTACAACAGAGAATTTATGATAGACTAGGAGTGAGAGTAGACCAGGTATTACAAGGACATAGGACAAGTAATACAGGAAATCTTGCTTGAAGGTGTTTGCAACAATCAGATATTTTTGCAGAAGCCTTAGAGATTGACTCAAATTTAGTTAAAAATCTGGCAACAATATTATCAGTTTTTAGCCGTAAAAGACCTTTGAAATTTGATCTTCTTGAAATGTTCTCTTGGGATACATATTGCTTATATTACAATTTGTATCCATGGGCTCGAATGAGTCCCACTGTTCATAAATTATTGAAGCATGGATGCAAAATTGCTCGCCAGTTGCCACTTCCCATAGTATATTTTTCGGAAGATGCTAACGAGTCATGGCACAAATTATAGAGGCAAAATATGGTCTACCGTTCTCGACAAAATAGTCGAGAAAACAGAATACAAGACATTTTCCACCGTGCAGCTTAGCGATCCGTACATCTCAAATATGTTGATCGATAGCCGCTTAAAATTGAAAGAAAGATTAGATGATAAAAATGAAGATACAGACAGCTTTATTGACAATGAGTGAGTTATTCTTGATTTACTATATCATTATTCACAATGCGTAATAATTATATTGTTTAATTAAAGTTTTCCATTTTCTAGCGTTTTGATAACACAGCCACACAAAAAAAAAATGTCAAAACCCACGGACCAGACCATATATACCTTATGTTTTTGAGGTAATGGAAAGTGAAGACAATATTGATTTAGAGTGAGAAATGGTTATGAACACGACGCGACATTTTCCAATAAGTTATTACATTTATTCATTTAGTTTTAAACTTCAACTTTTTTTTTGCGTATACGTGTATTTACCGATATCTTTTTAAAAAATGAACAGCTTCCTTCTCAAACTAAAATAAAGAAATATGCACAAAATTTTCTGTTCTTTCAGTTCCTGAGGTTAATAATGAGGGTTCTCATTTCAAAAAAGAAGGACATGGTAAAGGTTACGATCAAGGTTATTATTTACGGGAACAATATATAGTTTTATATGATTAAAAGTAATCATATATGTATACGTAAAACATTGTAATAACACTTTGCAATGCTAGATTACTGGAAAAGATCAATATCTTCTACATTTTTTTATGGAAATTATGTCGTAATTGATAACTTTTTTTTGTCGTATTTAATTTCGGCAGTCCAAAATCTATAAGAAATAAGTTTTATGAAGTTAAAAAATTTGTTTTCTTTTAGTAATGGGAAGATGTTAAAAAAAAAGAAAAAAATGGTACACTTAGAAGTATTTTTTATTACTTAAAAATAATTTTTTAATGTTTTAGTCCATTTTTTCTGTATAGACAATTAAATGACCTTTAAAAGCGTGTTTGATTTTTTGCAAAAGCTCTATCCGTTCTTGAGATATTTGATTTAGAGAAAAGTTCGTCAAGAATGTTACACTGTGCGCCGGAGGCAGGTAAAAAAAGTCTTGTTTCCCCTTGGGGAATAATAATAATGATATTTTCGGCTTGTAAGCAGCGGGGAAAAAAGTCTTTATTCTCCGCTTGGACAAACAATTGTGTCAAACGTTTGAAATGCTCGATTTTCTACGCTACTTTCTAGCCTGAAATAAGGACCATTTCATGCCTGAGTTGGGAAAAGATATTGTAACAAGGTGTCTTTTGTCACAAATAATAAATAATCTCTAATTATTTTATTTGAGCCGGGCGTCTCTTACGCCTCGGCATAGCCGTGTACAATGCTGCAGCTCTTGACTTGCCGCAGCTTTTTCCCGTCAGCTCTTAATTCCCCGCCGACTAACTGAAAACGTGAAATGAATCGTAATGCGATAGCGAGAGGATTCAGGGAAAAGGAACTCACTCAATAATCAGACGTATAATTAAAGTGGCTTCAGCGCGTGATGCCGTATCAAGTCGAGATCCTAGTGGGTACCTTCTTTGTTTTTGGCAATTTTTACAATTTCAATTTTAGTGATTACCTCCGAACTCCTTTAGATAGTCTTAAAGAATCCTACACTGAGAGAAATTCTTACTAACAATTACTATATTTAATTGTAATGATGGGACGTACTCAAATAATGAAAAATGTTATTATATGTGATTAGAAAAAATTACTATTTTATATACCCAGCTATTGCCCTCTCTCTTTTATCCTGTCCTCAGCGCTTTAGACAGGAGGCGCAGTCTATCTCTATAAGTCTATGATAAGGAGCCGCCGGCGCCGTGGCTAGTCAGTCCGCCTCGGGTCGAACTCCAGAGCTTTTCGTGCGCCTACGAACGCTTCTGAGTTCCTGACTGGATAGTTATGTCCACGTGCGCCTACGTGATATAACTATCTTGAACCGAGGATTCCCGACCGCTTCCGACTATCCTGACCGACATAGTTCCTGGCGAAGACGTGCGCCTACATCTTAGCCCGGAGCTCGTTGACCAAGATAGCCTGCGCCGGCGTGGTAGGATAACCGGTAATATCCGAAACCCATCTGATTCCGAATCCCGACCGTTTAGGTGACCGTACCGTAGTAATTAAGATAGTTTAAGTTAGCTTAATACGTTAGATTAAGTACGCGAACGATAAACTGAATGTCGCTCTCTGTTTGTGCCGTAGCATGGTTACTCTTCCGGGTGTAGGGAATCAGATAGTAATAATACCGGAATACGATTGTTTTAGATTCCAGGAGTGCCACAGCCGCCGGTGATCACCCTGGACTAATTGCAACGCTTTGCCTTGTTCCGGCATTTTGCTTATTTTTTTAGTTCATTTTTTTAGACTTTAGTTTGTAGCTTAATACTAGTTTTATTTGCTTGCTTTCTTTTCTTTTGCTTTGTATAACTATTTTTTTTTAATTCTTTCGCATCAAATAGTTTAATTATTTTTTTTTCTTTTTCGTTTGCTATTATTTGCCTGTATTTGCTTTAGCCACTGCTTTGCTTGTATTTTTTTTTGTTTGCTCAATATATGTATAAATCGAAATCTGCTCTTTTGTTATTTTAACCAAGCTTCCCGTCCCCTTCCGCTGAATTCCTATCCGGCACGAAAAACCGTAACGTTATATATATTGTAAAAATTGGAAGCATAAATTTTACTACACAAAATAATAAAAATTTCCCACAATATTAGTATACTTTCTGCGCAAGTCAGGGGGCCCCCGGTGCATGTGTCAAGGTTAGATTTCTCCAGCAATTTCACTTTGTATTGCTTTTAAGCTAACAAAATATCGAAAACCTCAGTTTAGTTATCATATTTTCATATTATGCGCATTAATTTTTGCGTTTTTTTCGCGTTATCGTATATTGATTTATTATCATTAAATATTATCATCGCGAAGTTCGCTGTCGTGACCGATGGTTCCATTTATACAAGTTCCAAAATTTTCTTTTCAAGAGTCATTCATGGCTAGGTGGTTAAGGCGTTCGACTACCAAACTGAGGACCGCGGGATCGAATTTAACCGACGTCAAAAAAAAGTTATTTTTAAATTTAAAATTAATTAAGTCTTCACATAATAATTAATTCGATTCACATACGAAAATAAACTCCATTGCAACGATCTTATAAAACCTAATAAAATCTCATAGATTCTGGTGCAAAAACCGCATAGGTTATGCGGTTTCTGCACCCTTTCTATTGGCATTTATAGGACGCTTGCAACCGGGAAATTAAAATTTTTTATAATTCAAACTCATTCATAAAAATTACTATTTGAGATAGCAAAAATTGATAAAATTTAAGTATGTACCAACATTACAACAGAAAATAGTAATTTTTTCGACATTTTATAATAAATTTAACCCTAAAACTTTTCTCAGTGTAGTTTTTTTAAAACATGAGAAAATTGCCGTTTTTATTGCTTATGCGCATAAGCATTTTTATAAAGTTTATTGCTAATATCTCTTTAATTTGATCGTTTACTTAGATTTATGACGACAGAATTAGAATCTCCATTAAAAAATCTTCAATTTGGTATACGATTTTATAAAAATGAATTATTTATAATGGAGTAAATACAAAATGAGTGTCTTTTCACATAAGGTTACATGTTAAAATACATATTTTATAAACCTCGATTTCTTTAAAATTTGAACGATACGTTTTTCCCGCCGGATAGGATTTCAGCGGAACCGGATTCGGTGGACGGGGAGTTTGGGTTTAAATAACAAAAGAGTTCGAATGTTAGTTTAATACATATATTATATAATAAGCCAAAGAAAATAATACAAACAAAATTTAAACAAAGAATAGTGAAAGTAAACATAAGTAAAATAAGTCGCAAAGAATTGTAAAGCAAGAAAAAAATAAATAACAAATTATAAGCAAACTAAATAGAAAGAAACGAAACTTCGCAAACAAAAATAATTAATTTAGATTTGTGTCGCAAAATAAAATACTCGAAAATAAAATAAAAAAATAGCTCTAAAAAAATGCGGCGAACATAAAAAATATATTTAATTCAAAAAATAAGCACTTATGGACTATTACAAGTTTAAATTGAGAAAAGGTAAAACGGTACGGTACGGCTAGCATGGTTCAGGAGTACGCCTGATGTGCTATTTCTCAGTGGAACTGAGATGTGTCGATGCTTTGACAGAACTGACTAAAAATCTTGCTAAAGTTTTCTAAGAGAGCACTGACCGTAGGAAAGTGCGCTTGGCATTTGCACGTGGGGTTTTCCGAACGCAGGGGTTTTATGATAGGGTTCGGGCCCGGTAATGAGTCCGGCCGCTCGGATCGATGGACCTCAAGCACTTGCGCCTGTGCTGCATGTATCGTGCCTAAAAAGGTGCGTCCCCTTCCTCGGGAAAACCCATCGTTAGAAAAAGCTTACAAAAAAGATTTGAGTTTTTACAAAGGACGGCCTTTAAAAAAAACTAGCTAATTCATATAAAAGAATAAAACATAAGATATGAAATCGCAAACATACCGCCCGCCTTGAAAGAGTATCTTTTAACCAGGACTGCAGTATTTAACAATTACTACAGTAGATTCGGTTGTGCACGCTAGGTCCGCTCCCACAGAAATAGAGCGCAGAAAGACTCGCGTGCTCATACGAAACTATGACGGTCGAACAGGATGGCGCAAAGAACGAGCTGGACAGTGGGTTTATAGAAATGAAACTCTCACTAGCTTGGTCTGAACAACTCTTTATTCCGGTAGTGCGTCGCGATACAGATTCGGTTAGGCGATCGCAGGCGACTGATCAGCCTCAAGTTCGTTCGCTCAGTGTCGATACGCGTCGCGCGATAGCCCGCTAAGTGCGCCGAAAAAGCTAGTTAGCAAAAAGGGAGTGGGGAGAGAACGGCAGAAGGTCTGTGTTCAAAATATGAAATATTGTCGCTCGCTTCTCACTCACCCAACTTCTTGCTATTATAATTAAACGGCCGAAACATTTGTTTTTAAACGATTCACCGTTTAACATTTTCTCGAGATCCGTTAATTCGTTTTTTGCTCCCACAAAATTTTTTCCGTTATCAGATTATATATTTTTGCAATTTCCGCGGCGAGAAATGAATCGTTTTAAGCAATTAAAAAAGACGTTTGTCGATAAATCATTCGCTAATTCATTGTATACTGCCTTAGTGACGAAGCAGACAAAAATGCAAATATAAGCTTTTATCGGTACGCGAGATCGAGATCGCTCCTTGATTAAGAATGGACCCGCGTAATCCACCCTCAAATTGTAAAAGGCGCGGATAGGTGTCGTTCTTGATGCATGTAAATTTCCCATGACGTAGATCGGTTGGCTTGGCGGAGCCCTAAAGCATTTTAAACACTGCCTCAAAACTTTCTTTACCTGGCTATTGCCTGCTATAGGCCAATAACATCTTCGTAGGGAAGAAACGAAAGTTTTCCAGTTGCTGGAAAGAACTTGTATCCAGGCTAGTGCTACCGTAGAGTCTGAGCAAAAAAACCAATCGTTTTTTGATATGTTGCATGCCGTTGAGACCTTATCCGCAAGTTGGGCTAATAGCGAGGCGCCTAGTAACTCCAATCGTAGTAGCGTTATTCTCTTCAGCGGCGCTACTGTCGATTTCGCGCATAAGAACTGAGTAGTTCGAATACCGTCTTTGTTTTTTGAGCATATATACAAGCAGACTCCTTATGCCTTTTCGAAGACATCGCAAAATTCGTGGAACAACAAGCTTTAGTGCTGTTTATTGATAGCCTGCCTAGCAATTATGATTTTATTAATGTTCTCAAGTTGATGGTAAGTTTCCATCCACGAATTGTGCAGATGTAATGGCAAAGATTCGTTCCAGTCTAGTTCCAATTCCCATAGACTCTGCAATATAATTTTTGCCTGAATAATTGCCGGACCAACGAGTCCGAGAGGAGCAAATATTTGCGCAATTATCGCTAAAATTGTGCACTAGGATATTTTCCGAGTTTCGATGAAATTGACGTGGTATTTTAGCGTATCCGTACTTGGATCCCACATTAAACCTAACGTTTTAGGATCCTTGTCGCCTGAGATGGCGATGGTGGTTTCAGAGGCCTTGCCTCTTTTGCGCAATATTTGCGGGTCATTAGAAGCCCACTTGCGCAATTCCATGCCTGTGCCCTGCAGTATGATTTCAAGCTCCCTTTTTAGCAGAGCTACTGGCTGCTGACTCGCACACTGATTCTCGATTTTCTGGAGGCAACGAGTAGCCAGAAATGACGCTGCGCCAGTGCCGTATGTTACCGCGTTAAGCTCGAATACTTTGACCGGCAGAGACGGCTTCGATCGCCACAGAATTCGCTGCAGCGGTCACTGCTCCGGTGTAACCTTGATTTGTCGATACATTTGTTTCACATCAGCTGATAATACATAATTATGCTGACGGAATTTCAACTCGATAGAGAACAATTCGTCTTGTACGGTGGGCCCAACGTGCTTTACGTCGTTCAAATAAATGCCCGAGGAGGATTTTGCCGAACCAACAAATACCCCCAACAAATACAACAAATATGATTTATCGTAGTACTCGACTGTTTGAATACCGCATGATGCGACAGGTAAAAATGAGGGATGTTGTCTGAGCAGTCAGCAGGCGATATTTCACTCATGTGTCCTAATGCTTCATATTCCTTCATGAAATTCGTATATAGCTCTTTAAGTTCGGCGTTTTTTGAAAGTTCCCTTTCCATAGAGATTAATCTTTTATGAGCAACATCCGTAGCGCCACCAAGCTGTGTAAAATTATCCTTCAACGGTATATTTACTATAAATCGACCGTCGTCGTCGCGCGTGGTCGTTGCCTTAAAGTGCAATTCACATGGATCAGCTTTATTGTGCAAGTGAGTGCTACTTTCTGAAAAACAATACTCGATATCCCAAAAGCGCTCCAGCTGTTTGCTTAGCGCATCGTTTCGAACAATATTGTAAACGACTCTCTGATTTGGTTCTGTAAGTGGTCCATTTCCCCAGCAGTATCCAGTTTTCTGCAATTTCGGCTGACCTTTCTTGAGCTTAATTTTTCCTATTATGCACATTAAGTCATAAAAGAGTGCTGTTCCAATGATAATATCAATTGGCCGCGATTTATTAAATTCAGGATCCGCAAGTGCTATATTTTTTGGAATCTCGAAGTCAACTGGTAACTCGCGATCCAAGTTTTGTAGTAACTCGGCACGATATATTTAGAGATACCTGTTCAATTCCAGTGAGTTCCAGAAGCGCCCGACATTCGTGTGACCTTCCAAAGCGATCATATATGCAAACACTAGCCGTGGCTAAAAGCACGTATGGCTCATTAATTTGAAAGGTGCGTGCGCACAAACTTCGCTCACTTTTTTCGGCCTCGCTAATTTGTTGCGACCTTCGCTGTTCGTCTTTGGGTAAGCTGTGTGAAGGCTGGGTATTTTTTTGTGATGTTTCAGATATTTTTAATTTTTTATAAAAACTCGCTGAAGCCACCTTAAGGGGTATTATACCGAAAAAATTTCAAAAAATTGAAAATTTTTTTATTACAAATTTTGATTGTATATGTTATAATCTATATAAAAATTAATTTTTATGCAAAAATTGTAAAAATTAAAGAAGTAGTAGCACATAATACGAAAATTTTTAATTTTAGAGTTTTTGAAATAATATCTAAAAACGTTATAATTTATTAATAAATGTTATCAGAATAATATATAAAGGTATAAAGATTTTTAAAAATGGATTTTATTACTATAACATGAATTTTAATACAAAAATTTCGAATGTAAAGTTTTAAATATAGCGCGCGGATCACGCTTCAGTCGTATCGCCACGGTCGCCGTAGCTACTTTTCGACAACCGATTGCTTTTAGTAAGTGCTTCATGTGGATTAAAATCTTTGTTTTTGATGCCATTCCAGACTGAAGCTGTGTTTAAGTTGAAATATTTTGGTTTATTATTTTTCAATTAAGAAAAACTGAAAAAAATTGATTAATTTTAACAAATTTCATGTATTTTCTCATTTGATCTAGAGATATTACTATTTTAAATTTTTTGCTTTGGTGTAAAGACCAGAATGAACCGATAGATGAATTTTCATCTAGCAGGACTTAAAATCTTTGTTTTTTATCTCTTTCTGCTTGATGCTAATTTTTTGTTACATTTTTTTTAGTTTAGTATTTTTAAATTAAGAAAAACTGTAAAATATTGGTAGCTTTTTAACAAATTTTCTGAATTTTTCTGAATTTAAAAATACTTAGCCAAAAAATCTGAACATTAAATTAGCATCAAGGCAGAAAGAAATAAAAAACAAAAATTCTGAGACCTGTTAGATGACAATTCATCTATCGGTTCAGTCTTAAGTTTACGCCAAACTACCATAGTTTTCAGAAAACACTAATAAAAGAATTTGTCATGTTATTCTGAAAACATCACACTCACCACAGCTCTAATTTTTTAAACTATAATTACTACTTGTCTTGAAAAGTTAAAGATGACTAAAGATGTGTTCGCACTCCATTTTCAGAAAGAAAAAGACTCCTCTAGGTAATTAATGCGCTTCTTTGAGAGGTTTCAGCAATGTTTTTAGTAAAGTTTCCAAAAGATTTTGCTGAAATTTACATCGTAGAGGGTATTGAAGGTTTCATTTAACATATTTTTTTAACAACTTTACGTTTTACTGTTTACGCTTCTCAGTATCTTATTTTCGCACATACGTACATTATTATTAATTGTTATTAATTTTAATCGCAGAAAAAA
>JAWWEO010019382.1:0-14808 GCA_035582975.1 Ormyrus labotus | reverse complement strand
CAAAAGAAACCATAATCATACAGATTTTTTTTCAGGGCTTTTTATAGGAGGAAAAAATCAGTATATAACCCCCTTAAGCAAATTAAAATTAGTTAATAATTAATCTGTATCGTGGCGTTTTGCCACGCACAAACAAAATTTTAAAATTAAAATTCATTGTCGGCAAGACAAAAGTATTGCCGAAGCTCGCGCGACAAGAAAGTCGAGTATTTACGCGTGCGAGCGCGATTTAAACACGCGCGGACGAGCCTTTCTCGGAAACGAGTAATTAGTGGGGAGCGCGAGAAGCATTAGAATTTTCGGGAGAGTGTCGATCACTCACTCTTGCGAAGTCTAGCGACCAAGGAGGTCGGATCGGGACCGCACCAGGAACCACCAGCCGAGGCCCGTGCATGCCCAGCGAATGAACACCACCGCTCCGGACGTCGAGAAACGCGAGCAGGATCACGAGACAACTTCAGTAGCCGTTTATGACGACTGCGAAGTGGAAAGCGAACAGCTGCAGGGCAGCTGCGGATACCAAGCAGCGGGGCGAGCATCGCCAGGCCAATAGCGGGACGTCTTCAATTATAGTGCGTCCAGGTAGATGTAACCGCAAATGCGAAGCGCAAAGGCGAGCGCGATAGATAAATTAGAGCGCGAAAAATATGACGCGTTCGTTTGTAAAGTTCGTCGAGTTAGATAATTAATTTAATGATCCGTCCTCCGCGCGAACTATTAGTGAAAAGTGTTGCGTGATGGAATCTTAAAGTCGAGCGAGATTTGAGCGCGTTTTGTAACATAGCGTTTATGATTTAAAGTTTGTTTCAAATAAAGATAGATTCGAGCGAAACCAGCTCGATGAACAATTTTGATTTAATTCGCGAGTTTTTATTTTGCATGATATTCTTTCCTCTCCACTAAATATATATAGCTAAAATAAGAATTCGGCGTAAGTTGTGTGTGGCGCTGAAAAGGATCCACGTGCCACCGAGGTATGTGTGCACGACACGGACAACCGCACACAGAGGTAAGAGTTAGCCGGACACACATACAATAAACGGCACGATACATAATCATGCCGGTGCGATGAAAGAAGTGTATAATTAACAAGGCGCTCATTTATTAAAAAGAATATAATACGCTAAACAGCTCCGACGCAAATCTGTAATAAAAATTAAATGGTAATATTTAGTGCGTTGTAAAGAAAGAATTTTCTTTATTTAAAAATATCTAATAACAGATAAAACGTTTTTAAGGTATTTCGAATATTTATTTATTTAACAATATTTAGAAATATTCAATATCAAATAAAACGTTTTAACAGTATTTGAAATAATATCTTTCAACCATTGTTCGGCTGGGGACATTATTTTTTTGAAATTATACGAAATTGAAATTATTCAGTATTAAAGGTCATTTCGTATTCCCTAGCTCTGTCTCTTAATTAGCTCCTTAGTTTTCAAATTTAATATCTTGTTTTATTATCGCATTTTTATTTGTGCAAAAGTTTTAGTTCACAATTTAAAACAATTTAAAACAATTTAGAAAGTTTAATTGATTAACTTTAAGTAACCATCAAATTCAAGCTGCATTTCGATAAAATGTAACTTCCCTAAAACTTTTTCAGCATCATTCACTATCCATTGGCACTGTAGTGCTGCGGAGGCGAGTTTGAGAAGCAGACGACACGGCACCCGTACCACTATTTACTTCTCATTTCATGTTTGCATTTTTCATTATCAAAAAAATAATGCTTAGTAATATTGTTCCTAAACTATTTTTGGCATATCCGCATATTTATAGCTAAACTATGATTTTAAAAAAAAATATCGGTAAAAAAGCTATTCAAATCGTAATACACGAGTGCGTAATTCGAAAATGCTCAAAATCACGTTTTATTCTCCTTCTCCTTCTCCAGCCCGAAGTTTTATGACACTGAAGTTTGCCACACAGCTACAATTGAGAATTGCTTCTTCACAGTTTTCTATACTGCACGCATCCCGTGAAGTCAGCTACACCTGCTGATATTTATAATATTGTACCTTGCTCGCGCACGTTTGAATCAAAGACACCGGTATTTAAATATTTATTTATTAAAATATCGGGATTTATTAAAAATAAATATTTCTTTGCAATTAAAGGGCATCGAAAAATTCTTTTTTTTTCTATAAAACGATTTTATTGAATCACCTTGGACAGCTAGACGTCACCCACAGGAACACCTTGCGATTTTCGGCACATCGACGGTGTCCCAAATGGGTCACTTTGTAGACGATGTCTTATCGCCCTGAAGGTGTTCCTGGAAACCTAGACGTCACCTACAGGAACACCTTCCGATTTTCGGTGCATCGACGGTGCCCCAGATGGGTCGCTTTGTAGACGATGTCTTATCGCCCTGAAGGTGTTCCTGGAAACCTAGACGTCACCTACAGGAACACCTTCCGATTTTCGGTGCATCGACGGTGCCCCAGATGGGTCGCTTTGTAGACGATGTCTTATCGCCCTGAAGGTGTTCCTGGATACCTAGACGTCACCTACAGGAACACCTTCCGATTTTCGGTGTATCGATGGTGCCCCAGATGGGTCGCTTTGTAGACGATGTCTTATCGCCCTGTAGTGTTCCTGGACACCTAGACGTCACCTACAGGAACACCTTTCTATTTCTCGCAAACCGACGGTGTCCCAAATAGATCGCTTTGTAGACGACGTCTCGTCGCCCTAAAGGTGTTCCTGGACACCTAGACATCGTCTACAGGAATAACTTTTGATTTTCTGCGCATCGACGGTGTAAAGCAAATTATTGCATCTACTGAAATTACTTTTTGTTACAAAAAGTTTAGTATACCAAATTAAATTTTTTAAATTTTAATGTTTCAAAATGCTACTTCAGATTTTATTTAGTGGCTTATGTTTTTACAGTTTTTGTCTGTTGTTTATAATGTAGGTACACAATGATTGATTTCTTTGCTTATACCAAGAAATGTATCTTTTTCTTGAGTATTTCATTTTATTTGAAAAACATTTGGCTTTATCAAAGTGCAAAATTGGAATGAAAGCTAATTTTAAAAATTAATGATTTCTCAAATATTTGTAAATTCAAATGAAAAATTTACTAAACAGAAAAGGATGCTCGATAACAGGTTGTATCAAGATTTGTATCAATATGACTAAAACTTCTTAAACCTTTGAAAAAAAAACATCTTTCTAAAAAATCTCCGTAAAAAAAAGAACTTAATCAAAGCAACAGTTGGCCGAGTATGATGTATTCCGCATTATCATTGACGGCAATCATATAGTAAATATACTTTAAATACATAAATATTTCAATAACAGCAACTAAAAAATATATCCAAAATATGTAAGTAAATAAGTAATCTTACAACAAAATCACAGGTTAAAAAACTAATGTAATCAAAGTAAAACAGATTAGTTTTCAATTCATAAATATTTTAATAACCAAAATTACAACTTAAATCCAAAATGACCTATTCCACACTCATGGATGTCATTCACATACTTTACTTAACTATTTTACACTACATATACAATGATTTTTTATATTCCTAACAAACTAATTTTTACGAAAGAAATTATGTAGACTTAAGTAATACATTGATCAATTACAAATAAGTCTCATGATACGTACTACGTAATTTGCCAGGCTCGTTTCATTTTGTTAAAAGGTGGACAAATAAATTTTTTTTTATATCTTGGTATCTCAATTATACTAAATACTTATAAAAAGTCTTTATGCAAAATATAATATAGAAATGATGTATAAAGTTATTGTTTTACTTTTAAAATTAATGCAATTTTTGTGACTTGTAATTTCCACATTTTTAATTTCAACATTTATTCGTTTATCAAAATTTATTATTTATATGATTTTTTACTGTTATGTTAACATTTTTTTAACATTAAGTATTTCAGAATATAAAAAAATTATTGTGAACGTTTTTTTTAATGAAGAACAACTTTTTAAAAATGTCATTTGAAAATATATGTATAACTATTATATAATTTTATAAGAAATGATCACATTAGTTAATACCATGATGAAGTTAGTTAACACCATCAACAAAATGAAACGGGTCTGGCAGGTTACGTAGTAAGTATCATCCTCATAAGCACACCATTCAAGACTACCAATCAAGTACTCTTCTAGTACTCTTTTAAAAGTCTTGAGTGTCTCTGGACACTAAAGAATTTAAAAAGAATACTAGAAGTATACTTTTTTGGAGGTGCGGTTATTGGGATGAGACTTATTTGTAATTAATCAATGTATTACTTAAGTCTAAATAATTTCTTTCGTAAAAATTAGTTTGTTAGGAATATAAAAAATCATTGTATATGTAGTGTAAAATAGTTAAATAAAGTATGTGATTGACATGCATGAGATTGGAATATTTATGAATGGAAAACTTGACTGTTTTACTTTGACTTCATTCCTTTTTTAACCTGCGATTTCGTTATAAGATTATTTATCTACTAACATACCTTTGATATATTTTGCAGTTGCTGTTATTGAAATATTTATTTAAACTATATTTTTACTATGTGATTGACATCATTGTTAATATGGAATGTGTTACAGAGTATAACAATTATTTTTAATCAAGTCTAGGCCTTCTGTCTAATTTGGGTACCTTCTTCCCTTAATATTTTTCGCTTAAAATTTAACCGCATTCACTACAAGATTGTATTAATTAATGTAAAATTAGTTGCGTGTGTGTATGTTATTAGCGAATGACGGGGGACTTGTCCCTGCTCTAATTCTAATACCAATAGATTGAATGAGAGAGAGAGAGAGAGAGAGAGAGAGAGAGAGAGAGAGAGAGAGAGAGAGAGAGAGAGAGAGAGAGAGAGAGAGAGCAACTTCCTGTCAGGTCCAGGTCATCGCTGCTACGTCGAAGGTGGAAAGTAGAGCCGAGGGGACGAGCCGAGGGAGAGAGAGGAAGGATTTCACGAGACACGTCGAAATGTCGAGGGACTACGCACTCGGTAATCTCATGAAAGATTATTAAAGATTACCTAAGATTACTAAAGATTTCTTCGGATTCCTCAAGATTCCGGAAGATTACTTGAAAGTTTTGTAAGTCTAAACATCGAAGAAATTCAAAAATAATTTCAACGATCTGACTACTAATCTATAAGAATCTCAAGTAATCTGTAGAATCTTGAAAAATCTTTAGTACTCCTTGCAATCCCAAACCGCAACCAAATAATCTACACGAATGTAAACCTGGAGTACTCCGGAGAATTCTGTGGGATTCTTTAATAATTTCAACGATGGAACAAACCACGAAACTATATGTTTAAATTTACAGTATTTAATTATTGTAAACAAATATTTAAACAATTAATAGACAGGCCCAACACCTACCTAACCCGGGGGATTTTTTAATTGTTATAAACAAATATTTGAACAATAAAGTCGTAGGCCCGACACCTACGTAGCCCGGAGGAGAATTTCTTTGTTATAAACAAATATTTAAACAATAAACGTATAAGCCCGATAGCTACATAACCCGGGGTAGAATTTAATTGTTATAAACAAATATTTTAACAATAATCACGTAGGCCCTGCAACCACGTCACCTGGAGAAATTATTGATTAATAATAAACAATAAATTAAACAAATTTTCTGTACACTCCACAACCACTTAACCCGAGGGAGTTTCGTGGTTTGTTCCATCGTTGAAATTATTAAAGTGTTCGGGACAAAGTGTCGCGAAATAAGTAAATACACTTAGATTTTATTCACAATATTTTTATACTGAACTAAATTGAAATACAAGTACTTTTCCAAATAATATTAGACTGAATTTTCAAATAACGAGTGGAACACGAAGGACGAGCGGAAGGTCAGCGCACGGAGGCTGTACGGAGTCTGTACGGGATCTGGTGTCCGTTCTGCTTCTGTTCGGCTCGATAGTTCGGTATGGAGGTGGAAGAAGTAGCATCGGCATGTTGCCCTTCCTCTAAGAGGTTTTCCCTTCCAGGTATCCGGTGCGCTCGGGGAAAACCGTGCTGACCCTTTTTTGGCTCTTTTCTCTAAGCGCCGTCCGTGGGCCAGATGTTCGTGCCAATTGGGTAGCTCCGTCCTCGTGTTTTACAATTATTATTTTACGGTTGGATTTTCCAACTCATTTTTGATACAGATGCCTTAATCCTACAGATGCTTAGATAAATAAAATGCTCCTTAAAAAAGAGTTCGAGACGCACGTTCGGTTTTATTGCGGTCTTACGGATGTGCGCACGCTCAGGTATAATAGTTTGTCGGATCGAGCGTTGCGGTCGGAGAGACTCAAAGCGACTTCAGCGCGATAAAAAACTCTACCTCTTCTGGACATACGGAGGCCCACACAACGCCTTCCACAGCCTTGCCCTCGAGCCTGACGGCCCCAGGTCTGCCTTTGCGGCTTTCCTGTGCACGTGGGGACCCGCATATACCATGGAGTAAACTCCCTCTCGGGGTCCTAATAGTCTCAGGGCGCCCCTTGGGGGCTGCCCCTAACTTGGCTACACAGCCACGAATCGGCTTGCCGATTCGTGCAAGTCGGGCTAGGCCGCGAAGGAACGCTTGCGGCGCCAAATGTCCAGAAAAACTCAACACATTCAAAATATACCTGCGCTTACGACACGCTTTAAGCCTTGTCGACCGCTCGCCTATTTCTATCCGTAACATAAAGAATCCTACAGAATTCTCCGGAGTACTTCAGGTTTAGATTCATGTAGATTATTTGGTTGCGGTTTGGGATTGCAAGGAGTACTAAAGATTTTTCAAGATTCTACAGATTACTTGAGATTCTTATAGATTAGTAGTCAGATCGTTGAAATTATTTTTGAATTTCTTCGATTTACAAAACTTTCAAGTAATCTTCCGGAATCTTCAGGAATCCGAAGAAATCTTTAGTAATCTTAGGTAATCTTTAGTAATGTTTCATGAGATTACCGAGTGCGTAGCCCCTCGCGAAATATCAGGTATGCCTAGCTTTTATTCTGGCGTGCGACCGAGCCAGCCCCGGGAGTTCCGCTGGTCGTGAAAAAGTGTATTTCGGGCGCGTGTGTGAGGATTGTACGTCGGGCATGTGAGAAAGAGCGAGAAGAAGGGAAACACCGGATTTTTCTACGCGTGCCGGGTGAGTGAGAGAGAGAAAGAGAGCGAAAGAGAACCGATTTTCTCTATGTATGCGGATGTGCGAGAAAAGCGAGTGAAAAGAGAACCGAATATCTCTACACGTGCCAGATGTGTGAGAGAGAAAGAACGAGCGAGGAGAACCGAGTTTCTCCTTATACGTAAAATGAATCGAAAGAGTATTGTGTGCAAGACTGAGTGAAACACGATTTAATATCGGCGATTCCCGCGCCGATTTCCTGACGGGACCTCCTTTTGGAGAAGCGAGCAAGTGCGTATTAGTGTGTAAAAATGAAGTTAATAAATTGTTTTGTGCCCGTGGTCGCGAAAGAAAAATATACGTTATTGTAATTTTTATTTGTAGAGTATTTACCACGTCACAAAATATTGCGATAATAATTTAATAATTATTATAATACACACTTAACGTTGGGAAAGCAAAATATAATAATAAAAATAATAATAATAATAACAATAATAATAATAATAATAATAATGTAGTTTTTTAATATAGTTTTTTTAGTTCATACAATTTGAATACGTATATTGACGTAAAATTTAGTAGAAAATCGTATGAGCTCGCGAAGCGCGTTTGAGGTCTCTAGTAAAGAAGCTGTTCCAATTATTTTGATAGAAGAACGGCGTATTTCAGTTGCAAAATGATCGGTAATCTAGATATAGGACTGTTTTATTTTAGATATAGTTTTGATAAAATGTATTTGTAACATTAAATAACTCACTTTCGCAACTATGTCCGTCGCCGGAGTATCCTAATTTACAATGACATCTATGACTGCCTTCAGTATTCACGCAATACGCATCTGGTGAACAGATATGATAACCAGCGTTACACTCATTAATATCGATACATTTGGAACTGCCATCTTCGGCATAAAGCTGTTGATACCTTAAAATAAAATATAATATTTAAATAAAAACCATCCATATATCAATTACAGAAGCCCACAAAAAATATAAAGTGGCCTGGGTTTGGTCCGTCACAACATGGTTTTTAGATATTTTGATCTTTAAGATTTTCAAGATTTACTTCTTTATAAAATAAAAAAATCACTATTTAGTAATCTGGTCAATCCCATTGTATAGTACTTATAGTTACTTATCTTTCAATAACCATTTAATTGAATTAACCTTATACAATTATTTTTTCTAGCTAATTTAGGCTTATATTTTATATTTTAAATTATTAGATCTCAAAGAATAGAAATCATATTGATAAAATTTCAAACAGCTATTTTCGCAACGTGTACGTAAGGAAGAACTTTAAGCCCCGCGTTGCGAACATTATTTTTAACGTTCCGTATGCAAAGTGTCACTTTTTTGTGCATGCTCGTACGTGCAAAATTAGCCTTTCCTCTCGTCGTATCAAAAAACCGCGGCCAAGTCATTGGCAGTTAGCTTCCTCCTAACTAATTTATTGTTCCATTATTATGTCGTTCTTATTATTATTTTTTTTTATATGCTCATTTTAGAATTTAATGAAAAGCTAACAAAATTTAAATATAAATTTTGTTAGCTATTAAACCTAAAAAATAGAATTTTTTAAATTCCTTGCGCACAGCTCGATTTTGCTCCAGCTTGAATAAAAATCAAGCACTCAAACAATCTTTGTACGAGTCGTATCAAAAAATAATGTTCAATACAAGAGCATAAAGGTGATTTTAACCTGGTTTTACCGTTTCACACTATCTTCGGTTTGAAAAAAATTAAATAAAAATTTGAACTAAATTGAATTTTCTCTAACTAACATTAGTCACAGAAAAGTAATTTTTTGTATTTTATTCAAACTATATTGCTAAAACTATCGTAAAAAGTCATAATAAAATAATAATAATAATAAAAATATGACAGTACTATGTTATATATATAATCGCGATACCATACATAACTTAAAATCGTTATAAAACAAAAACTAGTAGATGAACTTCAAAAATTCTTTTGAATTTTGAAAGTTTAGTTAAAAACGAAGAAAATAAGTGGTCGATCATTGAAAGAGATTTATTATTCATTAAGATACAGCTATTCAAAAAATTGAAACCAAATAAATAAAACTTTAATATCTTTTGAACTAATACATTTCATAAGCAGAAAAACTATACAGCTCTGAACATGTAAAATATCTACCATTTCCGAAAATTTCAAGTAATTTAAAGTTTTTTTTACTTCCGTAATCGTTCGTCGTAGAAAACTCATTTTTTTCGGTTTTCATGTTTTTATTCAAAAACTAATTGACAAAATGGCTTGAAATGTTTACAGATTATAGCTACATATATTCTTAATTACCAAACATTTTTTCAGAGCAGTTGATAATTTAATTTAAGAATTATAAGCTTTTTTTAAAAAAAAACACGTTTTTATTAAAAACAAAAGAACCATAAGAGCTAGGGTAACTTTTTTCTCTGAAATTATAGATATTTTTATGCTCTTTAAATTGGCCTTTGTTCGATTCAAATATCTCAATCCTATCATTAAAAAAAATTAAAATTAAGTTTTTCAAAAATTGAAAATTTGCGATAAAACAAAAACAAATAAGCTAAACAAAAAAAAGCAAAAAAATGAGCGGTGAACGATGAAAATCCGTTCAGTAGAAGCTGAGATACGGCGTATACACTCACACACATACACATACATCCATACCGACATTTTTGAAAAACCATTTATTCTTGTCCCTGACACCTTAAAATACAATTATAACCGATTTTTCGAACAACTCCAAAAATTAATATCACAATGTTTCCTCTAGGAGGAAGCAAAATTCGATACACGTGTGAAAATGTGACTTCAGTCCTATGTGACCTTTTCACACTCGCTCCGCTCATGCGCAAACATTCATACAAGATTAAACTCACATTATCACACTAGTATCGAAATAATACATTATATAACTATTGCGGAAAGAGGGCTATTTCACAAGTGTTGCAAACTTCATACGAGTGAAATAGCTTTTCAGACGTGTTATACACGATTCTTTTTTGTAAGAGTGCATGTCCTTTTCGAAAAATGCCCTTTTTCGAACCTATTTTCCGTCTGGCAACTGTATTTTCGCGTACAAGTACGGAAAGTAAATCATTTTACTTTTAGCGATTTACTTTCCGCACTAGTGCGCGAATATTCAGTTTTTACACTGAAAATAGGTAAGAAATAGTATATACCTAGGCCAGTAAAATAAGAAATATCTCAGATCACACGTAATTGTCAGCCGAGGCTTCGCCTGTCAGCTGAGGCTTTCTTTTTTACTGACCAAGGTGTGTATACTATTTTTCTGCTCGACGTCGCCAGAAAGCGGTAACTTCAATTCGCACAGCGGCCAGAAATTTTCCTCTTTCCGGCTGGAGGGCAGAAAAAGAGCATTTTCCATGCATGATTAACAAAGGTTGCACTTTACGTCCGAAAAAGAGGGCATAAAGTGCTCACGTAACGCCTACTACGATAAAATAGTACATTATGTAACAACTTGTTGAATATAGCATTTTATTTCGTCTTGAACTTTTTGGCCCTGAAAAGCGGGGTCGAAACAACTTTGCATTCATTGAAATTTAAGAATTGTTTCGAAAATTTTGAAATTTTTGAAAATTTTTGGAAAAAATTTACTTTTGCCCCGCTAATTTTACTTTTGTCCCGCCAAACTAGTTTTCGGAAAAAATATGCCCCTTTTGCCCCGCTTATCAGGGGCAAGAAGTGGGTTTTTCGGTCGGGTGTGAAATAAAATGACAAAGCAAATCACTGAAGAGTGATTTTTTATTTTAAAAATAAGTAAATCTTAAAATTCTTAAAGATGAAAATATTTCAGAATCTTGATGTATTGTATCAAACCTAAGGCCATATATGCGTTTAACACCTTAAAATACAAAAAAATAAGTATGAGTATTCTGCCGCAGATCATTTTATTTTTCATAGGTGGATGTGATCTGTATTGTTTATTAAATCAACTATTGGAATAAGAAGACCAATGTATAAAACATTGCTACTAACGTACCCTGAATCGCAAACGCATCTATAACTATCACCATCAGCAATGCAGGAGCTATGAAAGCCACAATTTGTTTCGCTCTGTATGCAAGGGTCCTCTTCTTTAAGAGGTATTATTTTGGCATTCATAGCAAATCTTACAATCCTCTCTTGATTCTCAAATGTAGTAATACCTCTAGAGAATTTAAGTTTGCTAGTCTCTCCATCAGGTAAAGCAGTCGCCGCGTGGGTGCACTCTTGGTAGTGAATTATTTGATGTTCAGTAAATGCATGTTCGATCGTAGGTGAACCATTAAGTTTATAAAATCTTTCGGTATTAGATTGAATTATACCAGGTTGTACATGCGTTAAGAGCACATTATAATCACCATAATCGATGTGTGCACCTTCTTCTACATGCGGCAAATATCCTTTGATCTCTGATTCCATCCTTAACTGCCCAAATACATCTAAGCCGAGGTAGATATTATGTATAGTTATGTTATCGCCTGTTGCCTTAAATATCAGTTCCATTGTGTGATTGAATACGCCACCTAGCCAGAAAAAAAAATTTATTTATTTATTTATTAAATAGTCTTAATTTAATAGAATTAGATAGAATAGTTACTTGCTAGTAATATTTTATTTCTATATTTTTAAGTGTACACAATGTATAAAATTATAGAAAGGTAAAAAATAAGATAAGTGCTGTAAAGTGTAAACTCTTCTGAGAAGAACGCATAATAAAACAAGAAGTAAATTAGACCAGGGTACTATAATTCTATTGCAAATATTTATTCTTGTTAACTACAAACGTGGGGACAAAATTGCTCTCACCTATTTTTGCTTAAATGTAAAAGACGCCTTGGTCACGTACGCTCTGTCATAACCAATCGAACCGGATTGACACACTGGCGGATACACGAAGAGAGGGATCGCCCCACCCCCACTACTGATAATATTTTCAGAGAAACTAAACATATCCTACACTAGCAAATTTATTTATTTATTTATTTATTTATTTATTTATTTATTTATTTATTTATTTATTTATTTAATTCAGAGTTATACAAATATATTCTAAATAATATTCTAAACGCTATTATTTCTTTATATTTACAGATATACAAAAACAAAGGCATATTGAGTTTTTTACGTAGGGTATGTATGTTTTCAGATTTTGACTGAACAGTGAAGTTTATGGTCGCGTTAAATTATAAGCGGAAAACAATAAATACCTACACCCAACAACCACATGACCCGGGGGGAGTATTTAATAATTATAAATAATTTTTTGAACAATAAATAAGTACGTAAAGTAAATAAACCACGCAGCCCGTGTGAGTATTTAATAAGTATAAACAATTTTATAAAACAAAAAACACGTGAAACCAACAATCACATAAACGTTTATGCAACCACTCTATTCTTCTTGTCAGCTGCCCTCTCTCTCTCTCTCTCTCTCTCTCTCTCTCTCTCTCTCTTGCTCTCGTGGATGCGCCATCTGCAAACCTAAAAGACGGGATAGAAAGGACAGTCCAATGAGTTTACGCCAGATATCTGATAAATTCTGTTTATTAGAAAACTAACTATAAATACCAAAGTTAGCCTAATGACTAGGGTTACTGATGGGCGCACAGGGGCGGATGGCACGTATCATGAGAGCTCGGAGTCCCCGCTGAAACCGGTTCCGGGGTCCGAACGGCCAGCCTCTGGCGCCCTTCCGCGAGCCGGAGGACATCTTCTTCTTAAGTCCGGAGCCGTCAGGACCTCTCGCCGACGGCCTAGGCGGTCTTGCGGGCGGCAGCCACCTCCAGCTAGATCCGCTGCTGTTCTTCTTCGACGCGTTGGGCCTCCTGGCAAGCGGTCTCCCGCTTCTTCTCCTCGACCAAGTCTGCTTCGCGGCCCTGCATAACTGCGCGCCAGCACTGCGCATCTTTTGCGTCGACCTTGCAGCGGGCGAGCTGGGCGGCCGCGACCTTCTCGCGGAAGCGGGCCTCTTGTCTCACTACTTTGGCCACTTCTGGGGCCTCCCTAGTGTCCGTCCAGGAAGAGCCAGGTTCTAGGTTATCGGTGGCCGCTTCGGGTATCCGGATGGGTCCCGGTGTTGGTGGTAGTGGGGAGGAGCCGGCGCACGGCCCCACAACTAAATGTTAGTTAACTAATACAGATTAACGGAAAATGATTGGCAAGGATAGAACATAACCACCTACTCGGAGGTATAACAATGAATATCCAAAAAATCGAGTATTATTGACATATAAATTGATACGTTTCAGAATTATTAAAGTATGAACTTGTTGATATGAATTTTTTTCTAAATGTTAATCGACTAATATAGATTAATGGAAAATTACTTATAAGGCCACAACATAACCGTACTACACTTAGGTAAAGTAACAAAACATCGAGTATTACCAACATATCAAATGATATATTCCAGAATTATTGACGCATATTTATAGAAATTATGAAGAAATGTATTTCAATCCTCTCCAGGTATAAATTTTAACTCAGAATGTCAGATTTCCCCATAAAAAACTGTAAAAATACCAAATATTTCATTATCAGTCTGCGCAATGGGTTTCGAAGGACACGTCCCAAATTTTACACATAAGTTCTTTGTATACGAATAAAGAAAGCTATGTTACAAAACATGCATATAAGTTCTTAGAATATTTTGTTAAAATATTTATTATAAATTATTATTAATAATTATGTTTTTTTATTTTTATTTTAATTTATAATATGTTCTAGCAACTTTATGAATGTTTTTTAACATAGATTTCTTTATTCGTATACGAAGAACTAATGTGCAAAATTTGGGAGATGTCCTTTGAAACCCATGGCGCAGACTGATAATCAAATATTTGGTACTTTTATAGTTTTTTGGGGGGAAATCTGACATTTTAAGTTAAAACTAATACCTCCAGTGGATTGAAATACATTTTTTCATACTTTTTATAAATGTATGTGTTACTGAGAGTATAAAAATTATTTTTAATCAATTCTAGGCCTTCTGTCTAATTTGAGTACCTTCTTCCCTTAATGTTATTCGCTCTGCAGATAAGAAAATTTAAGTAATGTGAAGAGATTAGTATTATTATAAGATCCTATTTTTCATAAAATTACTGTAAAAACTATATTTTTTATATACATTTCATCTTATTCAAGAGCATTAATTTTCAGTTCTTTGTTCTTGGTTTCTAATTTCTTTTTTTCTTTTATATTTGTTATTGTTTTAATTAGTATTAATATTTAAAAATTTTGTTGGCTCATTACTCTTGAAATTGCAACGTGACTAAATACTGGTGTTGGTAAATATATCCAACCCTTTTGAATGGCTGACCTTGTGATTTTTTGATTGTCATGGCATGTGTAAGTCTAAATGGAAATTGCCTTCTTGTCATGTGAAATGGAATTTCTTCTAGGGAAGGTGATAAATTCATTCGAGGTATTATTACGTGTGATCCACTTTGATTACCAGTTAAAATTAATTTTTGCTAAAATTGAAAATTCTCTTAATTCTTCTACTATCAACCTTGTACCATTACATAAACCATTATTTAACTTTATATTTCTTAACAACATAATAATTGATCCAATTTTTAGTTTCAGTTTATGCGGTGGCAATCCATTAGGAGTTAAGGGGGTATAATACCGAAAAAATTTCAAAAAATGGAAATTTTTTTTATTACATATTTTGATTGTATATGTTATA
>JAWWEO010019381.1:0-14815 GCA_035582975.1 Ormyrus labotus | reverse complement strand
GCGAGCACGGGTGCGAGCGAGAGGGCCGATCGCGGGGAGGGCTCGCGATCGCCATCGGCCCGCTCGCTCGCCAGTACATTCTGGATCTCCGTGCCTAACGGACGTCTTTTTCTTTTCCGTGGTTATCGTTCGGGTTTTCAAGTGCGCTTTCGGGGTGTGAGTTTACCAGGGCGAAGGGTAGACGGTGTCCCGGAACACCTCAGTGCGAGGACTGTACGTAAATTACGTGTGGACAAGTGCGTGGGTGAACATTGGGTAGTGTCGAGGCTGGGGTGGCTCCACTACCATCCACAAGAACTACAGGGTCGAGCGGCGGAGGTGCATCCTCGTGCCCTCGCCTACCACCCGGGCTCGAGAGGCAACGGCGGACCCTCGCGCCCTCCCATAGGAGCAAGTGGGGATCTCCCTGACGACCGCAGAAGAGGAGTGTCGAGAGAGAGAGAGAGAGCAGGAGTGGCAACGGAATCGCGTGAGTAGAACTCGGTATTGGAAAACCGGGAGTGCGGGTTCGGGAATATCGCGCGTCGCGTTCGGCTGCAACACCCCGGTTGTAGTCATCCGGTTCGGTCGGCCTCTCCGGAGACGGATTCTCTGGGTCGTGAATAAATAAATAGTAGTGACGTTGTGCGGGGAAGCGGTGCGGAGTCGTGCCGTCCGCAACGTTACAACCCAAACCAGCATGCCTATAGAGCAGGGTACTCTACGAAACCGCATTGCACTCGGTGGTCCACCGGATAGAGGAGCAGCTGGAAAGAGGGGAGAACGCAGTGGGAGTTTTCCTGGACATTGAGGGGGCATTTAACAGCACCTCAGTGGAGACGGTCCGCAGGGTGGCAATTAAACAAGGCGTGCCTAAGACCCTAGTTAGATTGATTGAGGGCATGCTGAGTCAACGCCCAGTGGAGGCCAAACTAGGAAGCATCACAGTAAACGGAACGGTCAGCAGGGGTTGCGCGCAAGGTGGAGTAGCCTCGCCTACAATTTGGTGTTTGGTGGCCAATGGCCTTCTAGAATTGTTGAATGTGGGTGGGTGCTATGCTCAGGCCTTCGCGGACGACTTTATGATTGTCACTAGGGGGGGCATTTATGAGGCTATGGATACCATGCAACTTGCTCTCAAGAAGGTGGAAGGATGGTGCCGGTCGACTGGGCTATCAGCAAACCCGGGAAAGACCGAGTTAGTCATCTTTTCCAGAAGATACAAGTCACCTGGCTACAGGGCGCCCAAGTTGGAGGGCCGAAACCTGGTAGTCAGAAGCGAGGCCAAATATCTCGGAATGGTTCTGGATAGGAAACTGAACTGGAGCACTCACTTAAATGCCCAGTGCAACAAGTTTCTGACTGTCTTCTGGACCTGCCGAAGAGCCTTTAGCAACACCTGGAGCTTGAAACCACGTGTTGTGATTTGGCTGTTCAGGGCGATACTTCTACCCAGATTGGTGTACGCCGTACTCGTGTGGTGGCCTAGAGTCCCGGGGGTAGGCGCTCGGGCAACATTAGAAAGACTGAGAGGTCTTACTCTGCGGTGAGTCACAGAAGCACAGCGCATCACGCCAATTAAGACGCTGGGGGTACTGGACGATGTGGAACCCCTGCATTTTACAGTTTTGCGGGCTGCAGCTACTGCGGCGTACACTCAGAACCTTAGGCAGGTGGAAACAAGGAGCAAGGCATATACTATTTCCGCCAAAAATAACAGAAGCACCAATCTGGTCGATGCGGATGGATACCATGACACCGAGATACCACTTTTGTAGGGGTTTTGGGGTCGTAATACCGACGCGTGAGGATTGGGGCGAGAAAAGGGACACGCTACCAAGCAACGACTGGACCTGGTACACGGACGGCTCTAGATCGGGTGGCAGGACAGGGGCCGGCTTTTACTGTCGGAAAGATGGCAAAGGTACCTCTTCCTGCCACTAGGACAGTTCGCCACGGTCTTCCAGTCGGAAGTTGTTGCCATACTAGGTTGTGTGCAGAGAATCCTAGACTTGGGAACCGAAGGCGAACGAATCAACATATGTTCGGACAGTCAGGCAGCCCTAAGGGCACTGTCAGGTAATCAAGCAACATCGAAGCTGGTCTGGGAGTGTAAGCAAGCACTGGGCAGACTGGCGGAGGTCAATGCTGTTCGGTTACTTTGGGTACCGGGACACACCGGTATCAAAGGGAACGAGATGATAGACTGGCTGCCTTAGGGGCTGGGGCTCTCATGGTGGGTCCAGAACCCGCGATCGGAGTGGCCAAATGCCTCTTCAAAGAGAAGTTCGGGGGCTGGATGAGGAAACAGCACTCAGAGGAATGGAGGGCAGCAAAAGGCTGCCGTCAGGCTAAGACCATGCTCGGCGAGAGGGTGATTAACGAGTGGACCCGATGTGTTGGAGGACGGAATCGAAAAGATTCCAGACTGCTAACGGAGATAGTCACTGGGCATGGTCGCTTGAGATATCATAGGTTAAAGATGGGGACAGAACCAGAGGGTGAATGCAGATGGTGTGGTGAGGCGGAGGAGACGCCTCTGCACCTACTGACGTCATGCCCTCGTTTTATTCAGTTTAGACATCAAGTGTTGGGTAAATACTTCCCAACGGTTGAGCTTCTGAGGAAGACTTGCTCGGGCGCAATCCTCTCCTTCTGGAGAAAGGCAAAGCTACCCGAGTAAGCCTGTACTAGGCGATGGCACAATGGACGTATGCCTAAGTGCCCACGGGTAATAGATCCCTTCCCTGACCTAATAATAATAATAATAATAAAAGAGTAAAATGTAATAGTGCAAAAGAAGATAATGGAATCAAGAAAAAGAACTCACTCGGGAAGAAGAGACAAAAAAGGAGGATACTCTAGCAAGCGTCGGAAGAAAAAGTCTTGGAATAAAGGACTTTCAGCGAAACAAAGTAAAGCAAGTACATCCTCAAAAAAGCTTCAAGGACAAAACTAATAAATAATAAATTGTGTGACCTGTTGTAAACTTTGTGGGGGTGATGTGAGTTTCAAGGAAACGTTAAGAAAAGGTCTGGTGGTCAGTATGAATTGAACTGTTTGAACTGCGCATTTGCATAAAGTTTTGCAAATTGCAGTAAACAAGGAAATTCATATGAACTCAATGTGAGATCAGTACTTGCTCCAGCATCTATACTTAAGTAATACAGCAACTATCCATAGTTAAGTGGCAACGGACTAAGTGGTTTGAAAGCTTTTTGTGGAGCCATGGACCTGCCCCCGCCAGAGACTTTTAAAGCTTATAACAGGCTTCTCAAAGTTTCACAAAAACCTGCTCATGATAAGTATGCAACATGCTGTCGAGAAGGAAATTGTTTTGTCACGACAAAACAACCTGAAAAAGACACGCATGATCAAGAAAATCAACAACTGACTAATGACCCTAGAGAGGAATTCAAGAAGATCAAAGTAAAAGGAGACGGCACAGAAAAGAGGTTACAGTTCTTTGAATGGAACTGTAACTGTCATTGGAGCAGAAACAGAAAAATTGATAGATTATGAAGCTCGTTCATCACATTGTAACAAATATGTGGATGCTCATTTTAGATGTAAATTTTTATCAAAGTTTCTAGTAAACTTGATTGAATATTTAAAATGAACATCCAGTATTTTCAGCATAAAATAAAAGTCTTATTTGTTTTTCTTTTTTTTAGAGGTAAATATAGTAGATAACCTCAACACGTGTCGGGAATTCCGATGCCAACTGAAAACATGAAATTGTAACAACGACACTACAGCAACTGACACGCGAGAAGAGCGACCAAGCAATTATGACGACGTAGAGAGCCAAATTGAAAATTTTAATTTAAAAAAATTACTTTATATTAATAAAAAACGGGTTTTAAACATTTATATGTTGTTTTTAATAAAATTGATTAATAAATTTTGATGATTTTAGAAATGATGTCAAAAAATCTAAAATTACGATTTTTGGGTAAATAACAATTTTTACATTATGTGCTATAAATTTTCCAATTTTTTATATTTTTGTCTAAAAATTTATTTCTGCACAGATTATAATATATACAATCGAAACATCCAATAAAAAAATTTCGATTTTTTGATATTTTTTCAGTATATAACCCCGTAAGGGTAAGATGCAGTCACAAAAAATTCTGTATTTAATAAAATACTAGCACGAATTCCTCCCTCGCTATCGCTCGGTCGGTTAATTAACGTCTTTTAAATAATGATTCATTTTTTGAAAAAGAATTTTTCTAAAAGTAAGTAAATGTTTTTTAAAGTTATATTCTATGACAATTTTGCCAGAATCTGCAAAATTTCACAAGGGGGTGGGGAAAGAGGAGATCTGTAAAAGGACAAGCTGTAATAGGAAATTGGCGAAGAGGAAAGCTCAGGGAGAGCGCGTGGATGAGAGCGTGCTACAGCCGCTCAGGAAGACAGTTAAACACGAGAATATTCGATTCAATTTTATATACTAATTAACTTTATTAAATAAAACCAACTGTATTATTTACACTGTAATACGAGATTTTACGTCAGCCGCAACGAAAAACGCGGCACCCCACGTCGCACGCACCGCGAGCACATACAAGTCGCGAGCGCGAGCAGAAACGTGATTCTCGGATAGAATATCCGAGCTCAAAATTATAAAAATAAACCCAAGCTGCTTTCCTCGCAGCACCATTTACAAAAACTATTTCTCGTAATTGTACGAACCTAAAACCAATTTGCCCCGTGGCACTCTTAAAATTTCCGCGCAGCTAATCTTCACACGTCCGTATACTGTTTCGATGCACGAGCGCGAGCTTGCGATCGCGTCCGTCTTCTTTATTGTTCGCGCCGGCGCAGTTTGCCTCGCCGCGACTCACGTAGTACGGTGAGCTGTGGTGAGGTTAGTGTGTCACCGCGCGCGGTTTTTGGTGTGCATTCATGTTGCCAAGCTGTAGTGGTTGATGCTGTAGACTGCCGCAATGCCAGGTAAGACTATTAATGCTCGTTCCATCATCTTTATTTTTAAGCTAGTGAGAGCTTGGCTCTTTTCTTCTCTTTTTTGTTCCAGGTGCGGTAAACGAGGCTGTAGTCCACGCGGGAAAAAGGCGGAGCAGCGACTTGAAGGTGCAATGCATGTACTGCTTTCCAGTTTCTCCAGCTTCTTCTCTTAAATATAGCCAAGTAACTACTCATCTTTAAGGCTTCTTTGACTTGCGTTACTCTATAATAGATGTAGTTTTGTAGTTTCCTTAGAATTACCTATTCCAAAGTGTGCCATCCTAACCTTCTTCCAATGTTTATGTATGTGAGAGACACCCTCTTTCTATAGCAGAGCTGCTCACTCTCTTTTGCCAAATTTAATAAGATACTAATCCTTGAATGTTTCCAAAAATTTATGTTGCTGCTCATGCCCCTACAACCAGCGCAGGGATCTACTACGCTTGGTGCTGCTAACAAGTTTGCTGCGATGCGATGGCCTCTGCAAGGAGCTTTGACAAAAGCTATTGAAAGATATGGATCTATATAATCGATGTAGCTGTAGTTTTTCTTCTGTAGAGTAATAAATTAGTAATCGGTTGCTTCCTTTAAGCTCCTACTAATGACTATTCTTTTTGCAGGTGTTCCCTGAGATGCTATTCATATACCCCCCATTGTATTCTATTTAATTTACTGTCGGGTGGGTATGTGTGTGCTCAGGTGGGTACCACCTGGGTCCTGGATGCGACTCTCCAGGATCCAGAGGTGAGCTAAGGAGTTGAATAGACAGTCAAATTGGCCCATGCCAATCTGTACTGTCACAATTCATTGTTTCACCTTTAATCATAAAAGTTTTAATCTCATTTTGTCATATTCGTTATATTTTTAGTATAAATAATACTTTTAACTGATTCTATCCATAACATTGTATATTACCTGCTTAGATTTTTAAATCACCCTTTAAATTTCATGTATATATTTATTTTTTCCAAGATAATTTAATCTTAATTTAAGGGTAGGGTACAGTTACAAAAAAAATTCTGTATTTAATAATATATATTTACAGAAATGTAACTATGATTTAGTTACATAAAAGTAGAGAAAGAAAACAATTTTCAGCCTATTTCAATCAAATTTGAAAGAGTTTTACTTTATAAAGTAATCAAAAAAGATGCTTATTCGAAATGTCTCTTTCGGGGCAAAGTTTTAGATATCACCAAAAACTATATTTTTTTAATATGCCAAGACCTGCAACTTTACACAGGCTTTTGTTCGTATACTCAAAAAAGTAAATTAATGACCTTTTTGAATCAGCGAAACATTAAAAAATGAAAAAATTCTCTATTTTTAACAATATAATTTCCAATAAAAAACTGAAGAATTATTTGAAGGACAAAAGCCTATGTAACTTTTTTATAAATATAGGAACCAACCTTCGTGCACTATTTTCAGCTAGATTCACAGAAACTTGCCCCGTAAGGAACATTTGGAAGATAGAAAAAGTTGATTTTGAGAAAAACAAGATTAAAGATTCACTCATAAATACTTCGAAGATTTTCTTACTTTAGTGGTTCAAAATTTCCCAGCACCATAGAACACTCCTTTCTGCTTTTTAATGAAGTTTCTGATGATTGCTGATATTTCTTTTAATTTGGTGCACTTATCTAGACTAAGAGATTCGTTTCCAGCTAATTTCTGTTTCGACTACTTCCATGGCACTTGAAAATTAAAAAAAATGTACATTCTTCTTGATTTCTTTTCTCTCTTTGAGTACAATATAATGAGTAAAATTTGTGTACTCGTGGATGCCATGTGCTATTATTAAAAGATACACTGATATTTTTACATAGATGACTAAATTCCAATAAGCGCAAAGTCGTCGCGACGTATGAGCCGTTGCAGCGGCAACGGCGCTTACGGCTTCTCGCGTCGCCGGAGATCAAAGGGAGGGGATTAGAAGCTCGAGCAGAGGCAATTGATTTTTTGACAACAGTATCGATAAGCTGTCGGTTAAGCTGTCCCTTAAATGGATCAGTTAAATTTCCTTGCTCCTTTTGACCTCGGTGTTTTTCCTTGTTTAAAATACTCTTGTTTCTGAATACCGTTATTACTCTTTATAAAGGCTCCGCTGCATAAAAGCAATAATTTGCAGTGAGAGCATTGGCTTGAAAGTACCGCTTCCTGTAGTTGTACTGGCGGAGCCGGGTCTCCGAGGTATACCTTGCGACAATTGTGAGAGCCTGGACTCTCGTTTGTAAGGAGTTAGAACTCTAAAGCGTTGCCGGTGGACCCTGGATGCACCCCATAATTTTGTATTTTTCATATATTAATCTTTAAGCACACACCGCACATTTCTTTTTATTTTTTTGGGGTTTTTATGCCGAAAGGCTTAACGAGCCAATAAACATCATTAATAATGTGGCTCAAAAAATCGAGTTATTTTGATTAATCATCCAATTCCTTCAACTAAATAAAATAAACCACGAAATAACTCCGTCAAGGAGGAGTTTCGCCTCAACAGATATATAAAATTTCATTTATAATATACAGCCGTGTCACTTGATAAATTTACAAGCGACTCATTCACTCACTCAGTGTATTTAATGTTTTTAAGCAAGTTCTTCCTTACTGAATAATTAACAAACAAAATTTGCCTATTCTTAGTTAAATTCTTCTGGATTACTAAAATTAGTTTCAAGAAGCATATAGACTTTGATGGCTTTTGAGCAATCTACATTGAAAAAACTTTGAACTGTGGAGAAATACCAGAAAAAGAAATAAATGATCAAACTTTAAACCCAAATTATGAACAGAAAAAAGATAGTAAAAAATGAATTAACACATATTATAAAAAAAATAAAGGAAGTCTTGCGTATGAAAAAAAGATGATTACAAAAGGAAAAAACAAAGATCACTTATACAGAATATGTGTAGTAAATTAAAAAAAGAGTTATGTTTAACTAACTGATATTCAAAAGATACTTTCTTTACAAGATTTTGGAATTAAAAAAATATGTTTCAAGTATAGGAACTAAAAAAATTATAAAGAAAATTTATAATAGAATGCGACAAAATGTGGTAAGGACGTCCGCGCGCGTAACTCCAAAAGGAGTTTGTTTTCAGGTGCACATTTGAACGGCAATCGAGAAGCAACGACCTAGTCGCATATTGTTTTGATTTCAGTATTTTCGATTTCGTCAAACTAATGAATATTGATTTTATTATTGTAACGGACTCTCATTTCAATTTCCCGAACTACTTGTTAACTGGTGCTGAGGGCGCTATCGCCCTCCCCACCTTTCGCGAAGCATCGCGGGTTTTCAAAAACTGAAGTCGAAATTCGGCTCGGCCCATTTTGTGCCCGACCGTTGCGACGATTACACGCAAGTTCGGAGCCCTGACTCGACCCGACTCACGAGAGCGGGGTAAGTATCAGTTTATTATATAAGAAAATATTGTAATGCGCAGTCGTGGTGGATGCCACCAATTTCAAACCAAAAAGACGTGACGCCGACTCACGAGAGCGGGTCACCATTCTTGACGACACTGACTCACAAGAGCCGGCCATCACCAGCGACCGTCGGCACAAAAGGTCAGCACGATCACGACACGACGGCAGAAGCGTGGAAAAGGAGCCGCTTCCTCGAGCGACCGAAATCGGCGTCGCTGCATCGCCGCTTGGACCAGCGCAAGTTGGACTCATCCAACGACCGTGACAACTTGTCATCGCCGAGACTCTACATCGGGAGGTAACGTCTACCTCAACACAGGTGTGTGACGGCGACCGGACGAAGCCGGTCCAGTGCGTGTTCGAGCTTCGAAAAAGGAAATTTATTTTTGCGAGCGCCGCATAATTTGAAAGCGGACTCGAAACGACGTACAATTATAATATCGCGATAGTAATGTTAATCAAACCAAAAATTATCCCATTTATTGTGATTGTAAAATTGAAGATATTATGAATTGCATTTCATTAGCGACCAACGACCCGGAACAATTAAATTTAAATAAAAATTTTTATGTTCAAAGTTACAAGTTTATTTTATTTCATCATTATATTATTTTTAATTCATAAAAATAAAAGTAAATATTATTACATTATATTGACGTATCTGCGTACACGTAGATTTTCTTGTGTGAGTGTGAGTGTGATTGGGTGAGTGACTGAGATTAATATAATTTGGAAGCAGTCTCGGTTAAGCTTTCGAAGTAAGAGGTCGGTTTTTGAATTTGTGAAGATTTTGGGTGTTTGTGTGAGTGGATGTTCGGGAATTTGTCATTTATCATTATTGGCTTAAATATGTGTGTTTGAAAATTAATCGAGTGTTTTAAACTTATTTCTCAACTCTATACCAATTCGTGTTGATTAACCCAATCAACTACCAGGTTTGTCAAATAAATAAATTAATTGTCAGTTGCGTTGAACAATAAATAAATTATTTAAAAACGCATCATGACAAATGGCTACCGTGACAGGACCGTGGTAAGAGAGAGATCATTCGTTACAGCAGAGGTAGATACAGAGGTTGATACGAGGATTTTTGTGGAACGTGCTGGTATCGTGGAGATCAAGGATCCTGAGCGAGAGAAAGTCAATGGAATAGTTCAAAGAATTCTAGCGCAATCCACGGATGATGTTCATGGGTTCACTACACTCATTGAACATCATATCGAGCTAATTCCTGGGGCTCGACCGGTTAGACATTCGTATCGACGAATGTCCCGAAAAATCTTGGAATTTTCGCGAGAAGAGGTGAATCGAATATATGAACGAGGTATAATCGAACCAAGTAATAGTGAGTGGTGTAGTGCCCCGGTTATAGTGTGTAGGGATGAACGAGATTATCGGTTTTGCATCGAATTTAGAGTTTAAATAAAGTCTCGCGACGTGATACATACTCGGTTCCAAATATAGATTCAATCTTAGATAAACTGCGAAAAGCTCGATATATTTCAAAGGCGTATTTCCAAGTTTTGTTGAGTGAGGAGAGTAAGAAATACACCGCCTTCGTTGTGTTGGTGTCAGGGTTGTGGCAGTTCGTGAGGATGCCTTTTGGATTCATGAACGCCCCGGTGACCTTCATGCGACTAATACACGCGTTATTCGGTCGAGTGGTTGAACCTCATGTGTTTGGTTACTTAGATGATTTAATTATCGTAACGGAAACGTTTGAGGAGCACCTAAAATGGATAGAATTTGTGTTGAAGACGGTGACAGATGTTGGCTTCGAAGTGAATCGCGAGAAATTTGTTGCTCCAGCGTTACTTTTTTCGGATATCGGTTAGATAATAATGGTCTTAGGCCGAATCCGGATAGAGTAGCCGCTGTACTAAAATACCCAATACCGAAAAACGTAAAAGAATTGCGTTCGTTTTTAGGTATGGTCGGTTGGTACTCGCGGTTTATTGATAAGGGGTCGAATGTAAAGGTGCCTCTGGTTAAGTTATTAAGAAGTAAGCAATCGTGGGTGTGGGGCGAAGATGAACAGGAGGCTTTCGAGATTTTGAAGCGCTCACTAGTAGAGGCCCCAGTACTTGCACGGCCAGATTTGAAGGAACCTACTGGTCGTCTAGCGCGATGGATGTTGGAAATGCAGCAATGGAATTTCGAGATACTCCACAAAAAAGGAGCACTGAACTATGTTCAAGATGCCCTTTCTCGAGGAATTGATCGAGAGGATATTACTGCGTTCAACGCGATCGAAGATCTTTGGTACCTGAATAGAGTGAAAGAAGTACCGGATTTTTCCCATAAGTTTCCTGACTAGCAGGTAGACGATGGGATGTTGTACCGATTCACTCGTGTTAGGTTATTGGATCCGATCACATTGCGCGAAGAGGGCTGGAGGTTAGTTGTTCCAATTGAGTATCGGGATAGAATAATACAGGATGCTCATTGTCATCCTTCCGCAGGACATTTCGGCATGGAGAAAACGTACAATAGTGTTGCAAAGGAATACTGTTGGCCGGGTGTATTTCATAGAGTGCAAGAATTTGTGTTACAATGCCAAGTTTGCCAGAGGTATAAAGCCTTACAGTCGAGTCCGCAAGGTTTGATGGGTAAAAGAATCGTTGAGAGGCCTTGGGCCGTGGTAGCGGCGGATATTACGGAGTAACCTTGAAGAAAAATCAATACAAATATATATTGGTTTTCCAAGATTTGTTTACACGCTGGGTAGAATTCAAACCGTTGCGGAGAGCCACCGGAAAGTCAGTCGCTAGAGCCTTTGAGGAGTTAGTGCTTTTCCTTTGGGAGGCTCCAGACTTTACTGACGGACAATGGGACCGAGTTCGTAAATAAACAAATGGAAGGTATGCTTAAGGAGTACGGCATCAAGCACATGACGACGCCACCGTATCATCCACAAGCGAACCCAGTAGACGCGTAAATCTAACTTTGCAGATGATGATTACGGTTTTCATGGAGGGGGATCATCGTAGTTGGGATGCGTACTTGCATGAATTTCGCCATGCGATTAACACGGCGGTACAATCAAGTACGAGAGTGACTCCGGCGTTTTTGAATTGTGGAAGGCAACCACAACCCGTTAAAAGTCTGAGAAGGGAAGTAGAAGTAAGGAGTAAGGTGTTGAGGATTGAACCAGAAGAGTGGACGGATCGACTTCGGAGATTAAATGCGTTACGGGATTTGGTATGAAAACATATTGATTCATCGCAGGTTAAGAACGAGCGAATTTATAATAGAAATAGAAGAGGCGCGTCATATCAGGTAGGCAACTTGGTCATGCGAAAGGAGAGAGTGTTATAAAATGCGACTAAGGGGATTTCCACCAAATTGGCTCCTAAATATTCGAGTCCTTTTGAGGTGACGGAAGTTTTATCAACATCTGTGGTCGTTATAGAAGATTCTAGGCGTCGGATCGCCAAAGGACATGTGTCGGAGTTAAAGAGATATATCCCTCCCCGACATGTAAGTTGCGGGCGGTAAAAGATAATGAAAAAGACCTGTTATGTATGGATTCTATCAAGGAGTTTGGAAACCAACAATGTTGAGGATGATCTTGTTGTTCGCCTGGATTCCGCAGCTTCTGAACGGGAGGATACTTTTCCTCCTAGAAGAGGGAGCAGTGGATATCCTGGCGTCGGAGCCCTCTAGTCGGGTTCTCCAGACAACTTCGGGGAATGCTTTGCATTTGGGACAAGGTTTGGACAGTAATGTCTAAATCACATCACAACTTGGTTTGCCGTTTGGGAGATAGTGGTACGTTGGAGTTGCGCGTGTGACAATCTAAAACTGCACATCCTACTAGGATGTGAAATTTTTTTTTTTTGAGCGGGGGGGAGGGGGATTCGCGAGGAAATGTCGTGAGGCCATCCGCGCTCAACTCCAAAAAGGAATTTGTTTACAGGTGCGTATTAGGACGGCAATCGAGGAGCAGTGACCTCGTTGCATATTGTTTTGATTTCAGTATTTTCGATTTCGGCGAACTAATGAATATTGATTTTATTATATTGCCGTATCTGCGTTCACGTAGATTTTCTTGTGTGAGCGTGCGTACGTTTGGATGAGTGACTGAAATTAATATAATTTAAAAGCAGTCTCGGTTAAGCTTTCGAAGTAAGAGGTCGGTTTTTGGGTTTGTGGAGATTTTGGGTGTTTGTGTGAGTGGATCTTCGGGAATTTGTCATTTATCATTATTGGCTTAAATATATATGTTTGAAAATTAATTGAGTGTTTTAAACTTATTTCTCAACCCTATGCAAATTTGTGTTGATTAGCCCGATTAACTACCGGGTTTGTCAAATAAATAAATTAATTATCAGGTGCGTTGGGCAATAAACAAATTGTTTAAAAACGGATCATGACAGTATAAATTACATAGAATAAGAGAAGAAACAAAATTTATGTACCAAACAATCATAAAACCAAAAACAAAATTAATTAAAAGAATTAGAAATGCAAAATGAAAAAATGGATACTATTAATTATATAGACAAATTTAAAAATATTGCTAATGTAACGAATACTGATTTTGATGAAACTTTGATGGAAGAAAATTACATTGCAGAATTAAATCTAATTTGTCAACATTGCAAAGCAAAACATTTTCCATTTGAATTAACAAAAAATAAACAATGTAGAAATTGTTGTCAAAGTGGAAAGATAAAATTAACTAATGATCCAAATCCAAATGAAATTAAACAATTGGCCACAGGAAATTCAGCAATAAGTAAAGATTTTATGAAAAATGTAAGATCATATAATAATGATCTTGCATTTGCTAGCTTTGGAGCATCTTTACAAAAAATTGTTGGTAATGGACTACCCGCAATACGCATTTGCGGTCAAATATGCATTGCATTCAAATATTCAACAAGAACAAAGTAAATATGGATAATTGTATATCTTAGACAATGAAGAAGTAACCAAATCGAGAATTGAGTATAATAATAAATGAATTGAACCAACACATATAAAAATGATACTTAAAAGAAATGATAATATAAAAGATCATCGTTATAATATGGCCCGGTCAAACGAAGTTGCAGTTGTATTTGTAGGTGAGGATGGAGATCCAACATTTGAAAGAGATTTTTGCGTTTTTTCAAAATCAGAGGGCCCAATACAAATACCTACAATAAGTAAACACCTTTACCCTATGACATACCCATTAATATATCCTGTAGGGGGATTCGGATGGATGCCGAACATGAAAAGCGAACATAATTCAAAGAATATATCAACATTACAATTTTATTCATATAAATTAAGTGTTTGAGACGAATTCAATCCTTTTCTGAACTTAAGAAAATTAACACAACAACACTCAGTTGATGCAAAAGTAAAGGTAGAAAGTACAAGATTATATAATTTGAGAAAAAATCATGCCGTTTTGAGAAAAGAGATATATACAGGATTGATGGATTATTTGCATAAGAAAAAAGAAAATGATTATGATAATATGACCAAAATAGGATATGTTGTTCTGGGTCTTTTTGTGGCCAGTACGGGCCCGCACGCTCAGTTCTTATAAGGCCGGTATAGGCCTGTGCGCTCGGCCTTTTTACAGCCGGCATGGACCCTTTTTTGGCTCTCGGGTTTTTCGGTAGAGATGGACGTTTTTATTGGGTTTTTGTTGGAGGAGAGGGTTCTCACCCGTCCCGGAGAGAGTTAGTTGTCTCAGTTGTCTCAGAACCGTCGAGCTCGAAGGTAGAAGTTTTCTCATCGGCAAGTTTGTGCGTCAGTCCTGCATCTCACCTTAGAAGAGCGTGCGACCATAGATTAGTACTGCGTGCGGGTGTGTTCTAATAGCGTATGTATGTGAGTGCCTCGAGGCGAGTAGGGTTGTTTGATTGTGGGGAACGTGGTCCACGTGTGATGATCGGAGTGACCCGTTTCAACACGTGGCAACCTCACCAGTTGCCCGGGCATCACAGCGCTGGCTCCCCGAGACGTCGGGATCGCTGTATACAAGGTTGCGGGCAATTTTTGCGCTCCCCGCCGGACAGCGCCGGCACCTTCTCGTGGTGCGACGCCTGTGGCAAAGAATTGATTCCAACTGCGGATTTGTAAGGTATGTTGCATATGCGTAGGTCGAATAACCCTTGTAATTTAAATATAAGTTATTGTGACCGTGCGAAAGAATCTTTGTATTTGCTAAATACAGATTCCGCTTGTCCGGGATTTTCCCTCTGCTCCGTGAGGGTTTTTATGCCTAGACAAGTGTTAGATCTGTCCGCGAAACCAGCAGTTTTATTTATCGACCCAATCCCTCACTCTTCCTTTTTTATCTTACAAGGACAGTGTACAACATTTGTTTAATGGATTTTCCTGCAACTTTGGCATATGTTTTCTAATGTTAAAATATGAAGAAAGCCGCGTCCATTCGGTCTAACGCTCGATTTTTCAAAAGTTATGAGC
>JAWWEO010019380.1:0-14816 GCA_035582975.1 Ormyrus labotus | reverse complement strand
TGTACGGCTGTGCAGAGCCTTCTTCAACTGCACTTTCCTACTCGCATTTAGGTTTTCTAAGGGCAAGGCTATTCATATAGCCTGCCTGTCGTCTGTTCCCGGGTTTCACCCAGGCTGCTCGCACCTGGCTTTTTAGCTTTAGATTTATATTTATTTTAATATAAATTGTGACAGTTCAAAATGACGTCGACTTTTGCGCTACCTTGCGGCTTGCCAAAACATGAAGGGATAAACGATTTATACAGGTGACTTCCGAATCACCTGAGCTTTGATGTTGTTAGACACTTATAAATAAATACAGCGGTGTCCCAATATCAGATTTTGCTGGAGATCGGGATCCAGAGACCTTCTGGTTAAAGGACCGGTACTCTACCTTCTGAGCCATCGCTGCTTCGAAAGCGCAGTACTATCACAGTAATATCCTGGTAGATCCGGGTATATTTAAAGCCCAGATATCGCTTCGGATATATTTAAGACGGGTGTATTTTAGCGCAATAGCTAACTAGATTTAGTATGTAATAGCTAGCTAAATTAATATTTGCACCATTTTACCAGATCTTTTCGATTATTTATAATTGATTTTACTATTTTATGTTTGATTTACAGTGTATTTTAATCACTTCAAAAATTATTTACATTATATAAAGACAAATTTATTTTTTATTTTTTTTTATATTTACAGCCTACGCAAGTCCTTTTTTCGAGTTTTATACGGCTCTGCATTAAAGTTATATTTATAAGAATAAATAAGTAATGCATATTATTAACAAGTAACATACTTTGCCTTACCTTATACTTTTGTTGAAAATTTTAATTTTACAACTTTCGTGTGTTTAAATTATAATTATTTAAAGAACTCGACAATCTACCTAGATTGGCCTGAAATGCAGTTAGGAAATCCACCTGTGTAGGCACAAAATCCAGCTCGAAAATCCGCTTAAATCGGTCCGATATTCAGCACAAAAATTTATCCAGCTAAGCGCAAAATCCAGCTAAAAATCCTCCTTCATTGCCACGAAATGCAGTCACAAAATCCAGCCGGATTGCCAAGAATTACAGCCAGAAAATTAAGCTGGGATAGGTTGCAATCCAGCTCGAAAGCCCACCTGGATTTTCACAAACAGCAGCTTCAGAATCCAGCCGGGTTCACATCAAAGTCATGAATCGTCGCGAAATCCAGCTTGAAAAGGGCACCTGAATTGGGGCGAAATCCGGCTCAATAATCGAGCTGGATTGGTGTAAAATGCAGTTAAAAAATTCATCAGAATTGATGAGAAATCCAGCTAGAAAATATATCTGTGTCGATGAGAAGTCAAGCTCGAAAATTCACCCGACTTGGCGCAAAAGTCTGTTTTAAAACTTCAGGTAGCTATTTCCAAGTAACCGGTTATCGATGATCATGTCCAAGCAGTGCGCTCCGTAATTTTTTTGTATTGTATTGTATTTTAGTAATTTATTGTATAAAGAATACAAAGATGGACAACGGATGATACGCTGCCCATGAAAAGTTTAGTCAAGTTTTGACAGTCAAATTTTCCTCTTATACATATGTGTCATGTAAGTCAGTTGGTCGTGTAATTTACAATACATATAATCAAGAATCTAAATCAATCTAATTCTGTAAAGTGTGTCCAAGCCAGCTGCTTAAAGGTACTGACGGATGCCGCGTCATAGGCGTATACCTGATTAGCAAGCTATCCAGGTACTCCGGAGTACGCATGCCTAGGACCTTGTAAACGAGCACGGCCATGATGAATCCTCCTAACACCCATTACATATGTGACACCTGAATTTAAAAGTGTCTGTATTCTGCGTTTTGTGTGTGTTGGTGCTTCTAAGTACACTATCGAACAGTAATCAAGGTGGGGAAACAGAAGGGCTTCAACCAGTTTCTTACCTAGAGGCTGATCGGTGTATATACGGAAAAATCTCAAACTATAGAGTGTTCGGTTGTACTTATTTATCGGGGCATCTACATCTACATGCTTTGTCCAGGAGAGTCCAGGGTGACCCCCAGACTCACTACTGATTCCGAGAACGGTATCAGTACTCCCCCAACCCGCACTCCCTGTAATTCCGCACCTCTCAACCTACACATGAGGTGGCTTGAACCGAAGGCAATAGTTTTTATTTTACCCGCATTAAGCGTAAGCGCAACCCCATCGGCCCAGGCCGATACAGCCTCTGCAGCACTCTCTGACCTAGTAGTTCCCTCCGCGATACCGTCGGTAGTTGTGGTGGTGTAAATTTTGAGTTCATCCGCATAAAGTAGAGGCAGAACAAAAGGGGACCCAGGACTAAGCCCTGTGGTACGCCGAGGTTTATGGGTAGAGATGGCGATTGACCAAGAGATCTTATTTTAACAAGCTGCTCTCTACCCCCTAAATAAGAGATAAACCATCTGAGCGCAGCCCTGGATACTCCGACTTCTCAGAACCCCATAAGCATGCGGATGTGGGAAACCCTGTCGAAAGCCTTACTGAAATCAAATAAAAGAAGTTGCGTGATCTGTCGTTGGTTCATGGTATGCCCGATAATTTTAGTATTGCTGTTTGTGTAGAGTTATGTTTGCGAAACCCTATCTGGAGTGGATCTAAGATGTTGTGCTGATCCAGATATTCCATCAACTGCTGATGCACGATCTTTTCGAAAATACCGTGCATGAGGGAAGCGTTGAATATGCTCACCAGGAATGGTCTGATGTTAGGGGTAGCCTTAACTATAACACTTTGCGGGATGCCATCCTCGTCCACTGCCTGAAATGAGAATGAAGGTATTGCTAACACGATATCATAAAGATTAACTGGCTTGAATCGGAATTTCTCCTCAGGTGTACAGGCGAGAATGTCCTGCATATGTTTATACCTATCCGGAACACTTTGAAAAGAAATGCCCGCAAAATATTTGTTTACCTCTTCTGATGTTATGCCATTTAAGTCTTCCCACTTGGAAGGAAGCAGCTTGAGGCTACGTAATTCATTCCAGATGTTGTTGTTTTCTAGGGCTATTGTAAGTCTTTCCTGGTAATAACTTTTCCGTGCTTCAGACGCTTTAAGCTCCACCAAATCACGCAGCCTGATGAACTCTCCATGCAGGGCTTCGCTACCTGTACGTGTATATCGTTTGTGTCGCGTTCCTCTTTCTGCACAGGGCCTTGATCTGGGAGTCAACCCACGGGAGGCGCTTTTTAGCGTTCTTAGCCAACCTTAGTGGAGCTAAGCAGGTTATTTAACTCATCGGAGTGGATATTTTTGAAATTTCGATAGCTGTCTCGATGAGTGACTGGTACGTCTTTATGCATAAGGAGCGAGATACTTATAATGTTATGCCTACTATTGAAGGGGGATTCAATGTTCTGTGAGTTAATTTAAGTGTCGTTAGTGTCTGTGAGTATTATGTTAATCCAGGTGCTGGAGGTGGGAATGATATGCGTGGGACCACGGTGGACTAGCTGGAGGGACAACTCATCTATGAGCTTATGAAGCGATCTAGATTCATTGTTGTCTTTCAGCAGATCAGCATTGAAGTCTCCCATAATAATCTTATGACTACTATAATCGTAACAGTGAACGCGAAAATCATTCAGAAACGCAGGATTTTTATGGTAAGAGATTTGTGGGGGGCGGTACACTACTACAGCCAGGATAGGCGGTGTTTTGCCTATGGCGATCGCACACGTGAGGTACTCAGGCACCCCAGGTTTTCCTGGACCCCCGTGTCCGAATGCGCAACTATATCGACTCGGTATCCTTTCCTGATAGAGTGCAACGCCTCCACCCTCGCGATTTCTCTCCTGTCTGATAAAGCGGAAGTCTTCAACGTCGATAGCAGCATCCAATATCGCCGGCCCAAACCATGTCTCCGCCACTCCAAATAAGTGATAAGAATCTTCATCAGAGGGATACTGCCAAATTTGCTCAATGTACCCTGCTAAAGAAGTAATATTTATGAAGCACGTTCTGAGGAGCCCCGCGCGATCAGTACTACGGATCCCCTGACCTAGTCATTCTTTTGGGTTGTGTTGTTTTGTGAACGTGTCGTCCATGTTTGTGACGGTGTGATTTGCCAGAATTGCATCGATATCATCCTCGGTCTCTGTCATGTGTGCTCGTGCACCGTCACGAAGTCTAGCTGTGCAACGGCCCTTACGTTGCCAAATATATTTAAATCCTCTATTTTTGGTCGCATTTTTTAAATGAATAAAACGAATATATTCTGCCTTAGATAAGTATTCATTTATTTAGATGGGCCTATTTATGAATTCATGGCGCGCTTCATGGCTAAACTACGCTAGGTCAATGTCAAGGGTGTTACACCCTGTTTTCTGTTTTTTCGCCATCATGATGTTTTCAAGTATGTGTGGATGTTTAAGAACGACCTACATAGTGCGTGGCTTGGTGTTGGGAACATTGCTAGTTGTGTGAATTGTTTTGTGTACGTGTGCTGTGTCAAATTGTTTAGCACTGACAACGTCGCTCGTATTAATGTTGGGGTCGATTGCTTTTATTATGGCAAGCGCCACTCTCTCCACAGCTACTGAGAATTTAGTACAGTCGACGATTCCCGACACAAGTATCGAACGACGCTGTCCATTCGCGGGGTCGCTGTATTCTTCTTGATTTCCTCGCTCGCTATTATTTCTGTGTTTGTGTGAACGTCTTGTGTGATTGTGTTCGCTCGCTTGTGTGTTAGCAATGGTGAGGGGAGTAGTAGTTTGTGTGTGTGTCAGTGTTCGCATGCTGTCTGCCATAGTGACGAGTTTGGCGTTAGTTTCGTCAAACCCCTCTCGAAGATCTCGCAACATTTGTGCGCTACTTGCCCGAGAGAAAGGATTATAAATAAACGAGTAATTACACAATAAACTGTAAACCCCTCAACTACGTAATCAGGAGCAAAACATTATCAAGAAATGAATAATTACACAATAAATTGTACACCCCTCAACCACGTAACGCGGGGCAAAGCATTATTAATAAAGAAATAATTATGCAATAAACTTAACATCCCTTACCCACATAACACGGGGAAAAGCATTGTTAATAAAGAAATAATTATGCATTAAACTTTAGACCCACACCCACGTAACTCGGGGGAAAGCATTATTAATAATGAAATAAATATACAATAAATTATTCGTTTATTAATAATGCTTTCCCCCTGGGTTACGTGGTTGAGGGGGTTACAGTTTACTATGGAATGACTCGTTTATTAATAATGCTTTCCCCGGGGTTAAGTGGTTGAGGTGTGCACATTTTATTGTGCAATTACTCGTTTATTAATAATCCTTTCCCCAGAGTTACGTGGTTGAGGGGTTTATAATTTATTGTGTAATTACTCGTTTATTAATAATGCTTTTCCCCGGGTTATATGGTTGAGGGGTGTTTAGCGTACAAGTTAATTTCCACCGAATAAAAAAAGAAGTAGTAATTTATTACTTGATCAAATATACTGCTCTACTTTTTATGGAAGATATAAGCAGATTATTAATTATGTTTAATCTGATCCATTTTACTGTGAAAACTTCCAGCCCCCGACGTAAACCCCCTGCTTACAATTCAACTTGAGAAGGGTCAAATATCGTAATTCAAACTTCTATGTCGGGAAATCAGCATCAATTCATTTTCTTCGTTTTTCTCGAGTTGCATGGAGTGTCCCGTTCAGAATTCCGCTCGAACATTTATTGAAAGTTCGCGTAATAATTTATTTCATAAATTAAAGGAGTACTTTAAAAGATTATCACAAACTTGTGTAAGTAATAAAGTGATAATTATGTAAAATATATTTTAATTAGTCCCCTCCTGCTGGCGCTCAGAAAATTTCCGAGCCGTGACCAATTCTCAGATATGTTATTTACAGTACACAGACAATTTAAAATTCTACTTTGCATTACGTTCACGTGACAGTTCAAGGATCGGTACAGCAAGCGAAGCGCTCTTCGACGAGGCTCCGAAAAGTCTCAATTGCCAAAATAGAGCTTGAGCCCTGTCCATTCGCAGCGTGATATAATCCTCTTGGCAAATTCACTCGCGAATTACAATGCGCGCATCGATGAATAGAAAACTTGAGCAGCCTCTAGGATCCAGAGAGTTACAAAAGTGATGAACGATATATACGGGGGAGGGAACGCGAGAAGGGAGCGGATGACGCCACGCACATTCCTAATGATGCTCTGCTTTGTCTCCTGGTGACAATTGTCTTTTTTCTGACTTCATTCTCTTTCTCTATTTGGCTTCAAACGAGTTTGAATACGTCATTGGTAAACTAAAATTAACAAAAACGACGACTTATTTCTGTGTGTAGAATTCATAACGTAAAGATAATAATAAAGCGGCTTAAAAAAACTCTTACAACGGTAGTAAGGTGATAATGCAATTCGAGTGACTATTCCCTGGTATCAAGTTTCTGATAATTTCCGATAATATTGCTAGAATCTAGCTAAATTTGGACATTTTAATTAGATTCTAGCGATATTATCGGAAACTTGCTACCAGGGTTGTTATTCTATTATTTAAATCATGTCCCTTTAAAGAAGGTAAATAATAACTATAAGTTTATAAGGTTTTACCAAATGTAGCCGAAGTTTACCATGGCTAAAGTTTGGTACAAATTTTAGCAATGAGACAATCCCAAACTTTCATAAATGATTCTAGAGAAGTTTGACAAGTCTTAACAAAATTGCAACCGAACTTTAGTCAAATTTAAACCAAACTTCGTCGAAATTATATAGAAACTTTAGCGAAAAACTGGCAACCTTTTCGAGCAAAAGTGTAACTGATGAATAAACTCTCACCAAAGTTTCTATAGAAGTAAATCTTTTCTTACGATTTAATATACTTTTAACTGTATTATTCATTGATCAATTTCAAATGGAATTCACTATAAAAGCAAATATTTTATTAATTCACGCTGGGGCAGCTTTTCTGTACCTTTGAAAGATGCAATTAGCGAAAAATCCAACTAAATTCTTTTGACAACAACTGCAAGTTGAAATGTTGCATTTTCTGAAAAAAGTAATGAAAAATAAAAAATCAACATTTAAAAAAAATTGTAACCAACAACAGCGTACCACGTTGCGCCGTCGAAAAACTGTCCGTAATATCAATTTTCCGAAAGCACACAAAAAAATAAACGAATGTGAGAAAAAGCCAGAGAGAGAGAGAGAGAAAGAGAGATAGAGAGAGAGAGTGCTAATGTAGAGGAATCCAATGCAAACGAGTATCTGAAATAATTCTGTAGGCCTGCAGAGTTTGCACTTTCGTCGAACGAGCTAATGCAGCAAGGAAGCGCTTTTTTCCGACAATAAATCTAGGCGCGCACGATTTATGAATGATTCGATTACAACTTAGACACTTGAGTTTACCTAATGCGATACGCTTTTTGCAGTGAACGCAGCTTCGCATATTATGGAAGGTAAAAACAATAGATATATTGGTAAACGAGTCAAGAATTGCATTAAAGAGCTGGTAACGCGGTAGATAAAATGATAAAAAATAAATTTATAGGGTAAAAAACTAGCTTAACTAAAGTAAAAAGTAGAGTAACTAAAAGTCGAATAATACGCAAGACGAGTTCGGTTTTAGTAAAACATTTTGATGTCGAAAACTAAAATCAGATGTAAGCTAAATAAAATCGCGCGTCAAAATCATTAAACGCAGATCACGCTATTTACAAATTACATTACTTAATACATAAGCACACACATCGCAAAGACTAATTGTAAACATAAACACGCACGTTCAACCGTTCACTTACTTTACATAAGCAAGAAAGTTAAGCATCGTGAGATTTAAAATAGAATTTTTAAACTAAAATTTTAAAATATTATTAAAAATATTATCAAAAAGCAGTCTCCATTTAATACAAATTTGCCGAATTTGAGCGAATGCAACGCACACATTTAATCCTTAAAAAGAAAAAGAAAAAAAAGTCCCTCGCCACTTCACTTCATGAATAGATGCACCATCCAAAATAGCCAGAGATCTTAAGAAGAGTGGAAGAGTGCAGAAGAAGAGACTGCGGGTCAGTGTTTCCAGAATTAAAGGCTCCTGTTGAATCTCAGCGCATCCGTCCCAAATGAAAATGTAAACGGCCACGGTGAATTTGAATGATTCCAATAAAACCTCCTAAAAAGTGAAGAAGCAGTCCACCCACAGCAAAGAAAAAGTACGCTGCGATGGCCTGCTTATTTGCGCATGCAGGGATGATCTGGAAAAAAGGTCCGAAGGCAGAATACAGCGGAAAAAGTGCCTTAAAGACAGAGCGAACACAAAGTACGTCCGAACTACTCACCTTAATATAACTATATAAGTCGTTTTGAGAGAGAGAGAGAGAGAGAGAGAGAGAGAGAGGATTTTTGTAATGATAGTAGCAGCGATGATGATAGATATAGAACCGTCGTGTACACAATAAAAGATTACAAATTAAATTCTATAGAAAATGATGATGTACCGCCGCACTTCGAGACAATTAAAATACATAATATTATGTTTAGAATGGAGGTAGATGCTGGAGCACTCATATCCGCCATCTCATTAGACGTTTATCAAAAATATTTTGCACACATACCAATAAAAAAGCTTAATTCAACGTTGCGATGGTACGACGGTGCCATCATTCCTTCTATAGGCTCGATAACAGTGTCAATTTTTTACGACAGATTATTCGAAAATCAAACATTGTATGTCATAAATAACGGCGGAAATCCACTTATTGGTCGTGCGTGGTTAAAAATTATTGGTATGTGGGCTCTGATTTTAAAACGAACCGTATCAAAACAAAAAATACATTACATGAATAAAAATATTGTTAAGAAATTCGAAAATTTACAATTAAAATTCAAAAGAGTTTTTGAACCGGGATTCGGGTTATTTACAAAAGGAGCAGTAAGATTGACGTTAAAACCTAACACAAAACCAATATTTGTACAACATCACAAAGTCCCCTTTTCCTTGAAAGCGAAAGTAGAAGCTGAGTTAATTCAATAATCGAGCCGATTGAATATTGCGAGTGGGGGACACCCATAATTCCGTTGTTGAAGAAGGATAGATCGATTAGAATAGCTGGTAATTTTAAAATTACACTAAACCGTTTCATAATAATAGATTATTTCTCCTTGTCAAGCACAGACCACATTTTTGCAATCTTAGGAGGCGGCGAAAAATTTACTGTGATTGATTTTGCGGAAGCTTTTTTACAAATACCGATTGATCCAGAATCTCAAAAAAAATTTGTAATCGTTACTCACATAGGGTTGTTCAAATGCCTAAGGATGTTAAAAATAGATAAAATAAAGAAAATCCCCCGACCGGTGAATGTATCACAGCTCCGTAGTTTTCTTGGCTCGATAAATTATTATAGTAAATTTCTGCCTGATCTCGCGACTAAATTAAAACCTTTGTACGAGTGCTCAGAGAAACGTAACGGATTTAAATGGACAGACAAATACGAACAAACATTTAAAAGCATCAAAGAATTGTTAACGTCAAATCAGCTGTTGGTTCATTTCGATCCTGCGAAAGAAATAATTCTTACGTGCGATGCGTCGCCCTACGGGGTTTCAGCGGTATTGGCGCATAAAGGCGAAAGTGGCATTGATCGCCCAATACAATATGCAAGTCGCATATTGAATTCGGGTGAACGCAATTATTCACAATTAGACCGAGAAGGATTAGCAATAATTTTTCGTGTTAAAACCTTTTACGAATTTTTGTTCGGCCACGAATTTACGTTGCAAACGGATAATGCAGCATTGAGTATAATATTGGATGTAAATAAACCCGTTCCAACCATAGCAGCAGCCCGTTTGCAACGTTGGTCCGCATTCTTGTCGGCATATAGGTATAAAATATATTAAGGGTAAAGACAATTATGCAGATTGGCTAAGCCGAATGCCTATGATGTGTACGGAAACAATAAATAATAGCAAATTTCCGATTTCCGAGGATAGAGTTTTATGTAAAGTTATCGCGTATTGTAAAGATGGGTGGCCGGAAAAAGAACCAGAAAATATCGAATTAAAGACATTTTGGCGGAAACAGGATGCATTAACAATTGAAAGTAATTGCGTTTTGTGGGGTCATAGAGTATTGATACCAGACAAATTAAAAAAATTAGTTCTAAAAGAATTGCATTTCAGTCATTTTGGCATTAGTAAAATGAAGGCATTTGTAAATATAATTGGCTGAAATATTTTTACCGTTTTTTTTAAACAATTCCGAGGGCAGTACGTTGGCCGAATTTTGAGAAATGCTTATGAGGAAGGTTTCGCATTCTCTTAATGTCAAATTACCTTTTTTCATCAATTATCGACTGTCATTCATTTCCATTTAACTGCAGAAAAAATAGCTTTTTAGCTCTATAACTTCTGTATTTAACTTTTTTATCAGAAATCAAATTTTTAAAAGTTATTGACTAAAATACGCTTTTTTGAGCAAAGACGGTATTACACCATAAATATATCAAGTGTTAACTTTTAGAAAAGATTTTTGTATGTAAAAGAGACCTTTTTTTCTATAGCTCTACAATGTTCTCGCATAGTCCCTTTTGTCCACAATCGATATTTGTCAAGATAAAGTAAGAAAACTGATTTCTTTCATTTTTTAAATGTACTCTTTATGCAGCTGTATTCATTGAATTTTGTGTAATGTGGCAAAAACGTTATTTTGCACTTTTAAGACCGAGATTCTATGAAAATTTCAGCTAAATCGGTTGAAATCTAAACGAGATTATAAATTAATTAAGTTATAATTAAATTGATAAATTATTGTAATTGGTTGAGTTTTTTGAGTAATTCGGCACTCCGAAATGTTGGATCAACGAAGTTGCACAAATATAATATAAAATTGTAAAAGTCATTTAGTTCAGCCGGAAAACTAATTTCAAAAAGTAAATGAAATTTTACAAAAATTTCAAATGATTTAAAAAAATCTTTATGTAATTAACATAATCTTCTTTCGATCCTCATAAAAAATCTAAGAGAGATAGTTTATTCTTATTAGCAGCGGTCGTGCCTAATAAGAATAAACTAGATACCAATCTTAATTTTCTAAATATGTAAATGTAGTTATTATGTCATTGTAATTATTTTATTTTTATATCTATAAATATATTGTGACGGAATTCACGCCTCCGCATTTTTCGCGGGGTACTTTCGACATCGAGTGTCGAACAATTCCGTCGCGAATCGCGAGAGGGTAGCGTAGGCGCTGCCGCTCTCCCAGCCGGTCAGCGCGCATGTAAACAGACAGGTTAGAACCGCGCGCGAGTCAGCATCGTTCTGCTAGATCGCCGATTTATCTTTGCTACGCTACCGAATACCCACACCGCCTAACTACGATCCCCCGAGAGTCACGACCGAAGAGGGTCATCGCCGTTAAGCTCGAGCAATTGGAGAGCAGGCGACGAACACATTCTTGTATCGTGGACGCTGTAATTGAGGTGAGTGGGTCCACTAACCGTGTAAATTTCGCGCCTGCGTTTGTACGAGAAGTGCCGATTGCATATCCCCGTTGTTGGCTCTATTCGCCTGCTGTCGCGCGACAACTTCGTGAGAACATACACCCGCGAGTGTATGCTCTCGACTTTTAGCGTTTTCGTTGTGCGTCACCTAAATGACACACCTGTTGCTCTCTTTTTGTTTCGTTTTTTGTCTGAATAAAGTGCCGTATTACTTAATTCGCGCATTGATTCATTTCTCGCTTCCTCGCTCCTTCAGATCCTTACGTCGGGCGCGCTGTTGATCTACGAACAGTGCGTATCCTGAGCGACCGGCACTGTCTGTGCAGAGGGTGTACCTGTCAGGCAGTCACACGTACTCCGAAATCAAGGAGATCAAGCGCTCACACCTAACATTTTTTCGTTGTCGCGGGAAAATAACCGTTACACCTGACGCCCACAATGTGTGGAGTGCCGACGTAAGAAATCGCGAAAATCGAAAAATTAGTAGGCTCGGCGTCCGCGCAAGCAAAAAGCGGCATATATAGGTGCGTGAAAAGGCAAAGGACTTTGGCTGTAAGTCGTGGCGAGCCACGCGCGTGCCGATATACGGCAGGCGAGCGCGAAGTAAACAAGGCGCGCTTGTTTACATCGGCGGCGAAGCTCTCTACAGAGCACGAAAATTTTGTTCCGTGAGTGCGAGAGAGAAACGAATAGGTTTCTCACTCAAGAAATATTATTTCAGAAATAATATTCCGAAATTTCAATTTAAAATTTTAAAGAGCACGTAAGCTGCGCGTAAACTCTCGCACTCACGAAGAGTCAGCTGTGTATGTGCGCAATACCAGCAAAAGCTGTAGCTTATCACAGTTGCGCGATTATCTGATTGTTAATATATTCGCACAACTAAAGCAGAGATATTAACGAATAATTTTCTACTCTTCGCGGAGAAACAAAAATAAATTATTTGAAAATCACAGAAAATTCCTTTCTGCTCTTTTTACCTTTTTTTTATCTTCGCGAATTAACTTCTTCATAACACTACAATTTTTATCTTGTGTTTCCTAATATCTCTGCTGATTAGGGTACGCTTCCAACTAAAGTTTAGAAACGCACAACCAAAATTAAAATCACTAGTGTGCCTCTAACTAAAGGCCTCTATTTAAAGGCACACTTTTCACTCAATCGGGGCACAAAATTGTGAATTTGTTTTTCTTTGACGAACTGCCAAGTGCTGCTTGGAGCCACGAAAGAGCACAAGCAGCTACTTAAACTTCAATACCTTGATCGAGTGAAAATAAAATTCGCTCGGTTCAACGCGTGAACCGAACTCCTTTCGTACACACAACTGACGGCTGTTCAGCGAGCGACTATCTTTTCGTCAAGTCAGAAGATTCGGCGTAGCAATGACGGAAATCGAAGATAAGATTGAAGATTGGGGCAGCAATCTATCGCGCAACGACATCGAAAAGATGTCGCGCGAATTACAGCTGCTCACGAGCGGCACTCGCTTACAGCAAGCTACTTGCGTTCAGGCGTGGCTGTTGGGAAATTACGCCCAACTAGATTTTGAGCCTTCGGCGATGTCGCCAGCTCACAGCTTCACCACAAGAGCCGCCCTGCGTCAAACGTTGATCGACAGGTTTGGCAACGAGGTGTCGGCATCTACTATCGCCGACCCAAACGTGACAGAGGATGAGGAATACCCTCTCGCAAAACTGCAGAGCGATGAGTTGGTTGAGGCCAACTTAGAGAGAAGCCAGTCGGCTCTCCCTCAATCAATTCATCGAGATACGCAAGCAGACAACCTTCCCACAGATGAGAGTCGACAAGAAGTCACTCAATTGCAGGCTTCAAGCCTTAATCAACCAATGGGTGGTTCCGAGCAGGTGAGAGAACCAACGGAACACCCGTCGACATCAACACTGTCAACCGCACACGCGAACGCCATCAACGCAGTCGTACGCGCAACCTTCACGAGGTTATGGGCCGAGACCCGAAGGGACGTGAGAAAGATCACTTGATAAGTCGAGGAGCTCTCAAACATCATAAATGCACGTCCAGCTTCGAGCACTCGATTGGGGCATAACACGACCCAACATGCGAACCTCCAAGATACGTTCACGTGCCATTACTCACTCCTCGCCCCTTCCGATCCTTCACGTCGGCCGAATAACACCGTCTCCGCAGGTGCGCTGTTGATCTATAAACAGTGCGCATCCTCAACGACCGTACCTGCCAGGCAGTAACACACACTCCGACATCAAGGAGATCAAGCGGGTTCGCGAGCAGCGAACTCGTGTTCCTAACGGCTAGAGTGTGAGCGCATTGCAGTCGCGCTCACACCTAACATTTTTTCGTTGTTGCGGGAAAATAACCGTTACAATATATAAAAATAATATTAACAATTTTCAAGCTCGACATGATCTGCTAGAAACATATTGCAACGGCAAAGGAAAATTAAAGCCCGTGCTTATCTGCGTAAATGAACAATATTTTATGAGGGTCGAAAGAAGATTATGTGAATTACATAAAGATTTTTTTAAATCATTTGAAATTTTTGTAAAATTTCATTTAATTTTTGAAATTAATTTTCTGGCTGAGCTAAATGACTTTCACAATATTGTATTTGTGCAACTTCATCGATCCAACATTTCGAAGTGCCGAATTACTCAAAAAACTCAACCAATTAGAATAATTTATCAATTTAATTATAATTTATTTAATTTATTATGTCATGCAAAAATATACAAAATTTCTGCAGGCTTATATATTTTTTTATAAAAAATATTTCGTAAATTAAATTATTTTTATATAAACGCCAATCATATCATTTATCAAACACTCAAAAATCGCTGTTTCAAGCATTGGCTCGTGGCTTTCTCAAATGTAGTTAGTTACGTTCTTTTTTTTAATTTACTAGTAAAATCCAGCGCGCTTACTTCCTCGTCACCTTCCATAAATTTTAGAAAAATACTTAATTATCATAAAAATAATATAAAAACATTTCCTTTTTATTTAAGAATGACTGTTCTTCTTTTTAAATTATATTCTCTTTCAAAACATATTAGACTAAATGTTAGGTTATGTTACTTTTTAATTTTTGAGGTTATACACTAAATTAGCATTTATTAACAACATTATTTAAGGGGGTCTTATACCCATCATTTGCCTTTGAAAAAAAACCTGAAACAAAAAATCCTTAGTATTAAGAGTTTTCAAAAAAATCTTCTATTATATTAAAATGAGAACTCGGGAAAATTTTTCAGTCACTGGAAAATATTTTAGAATTTCAACTTGCAAATACATATCCTCTTTTTTTAAGACATATTGACGATAGCACCATCTGATTTTTTGCGTATGAGAGGTGCTCTAGGTAGGTT
>JAWWEO010019378.1:0-14831 GCA_035582975.1 Ormyrus labotus | reverse complement strand
AAATGTTGATAACTTTTTTCTCACGTACGCTAAATACATAAAAATTTAACTGAGTCACTTTTATACTAAAATTTACACACACACACACACACACACACACACACACACACACACATATATATATATATATATGTTAAGTTTCAGTCAATTCTGAACGGTAATTCTCAGGCCTGCATTACTACCTTAAACCCGTCAAGTTTCGTTTACGCAACTAAGGACGTTCTTAATGCATCAGCAGCTGCTCCTGATGTTGCATGGCTTAGCTCTGAATTCATGCAAATCTTTGCGTTTAATGCGTTGAATTACTGTCAATGAGATTTTTAAAAGGGATAAATATTCGAAAATTCAAAATTGAGAAATTTAATTTTTATATACAAGCTTTGAAATTTTCCCATCGCGTTTTGAGATTTTCAGCGGTCTGTAAGGAAAACAACGGAAGCATCCATACTCCTTTAGATACAAAATTAGGATACAGAGAGAATTTAGAGAGAATTTTGAAATAGCTGAAGTCGAAACTATTCATATTTATTACAAAGTGTGTTGTGAAGGTTCTTGACAAAGTTTTTAATGTACAATTATATTTACGTCCTCACAAACTTTTCACAATTTCATTTGGAATTTTTTCAATATTTTTCACCAAGTTCTAGTATCGTTTACTGAAACTTCATTCGAAGACATACTTTTAAACGAAAGAGTTCGAAAATCTGATGATAAAAGATATTAAGATTAAAAAATATATGTTGTATATTTGAAGATATTTTATATTTATTTAAAATTCAGTTTTTAAATTATTATGGTATCGATCATTTTAATAAAAATAACAATATTCATACTCTTAATTAAGGCATAATATTTCAATATTATTTTTGTTTATTTATTTTACAACTCGATTACAAAACCTTTTACAATTAATTAGTTTGTAAAAAATCCTCGGAAAAGAAAATTAAAAATTTTATGCAACCTCTACGTGACCTCAAACTACTTTAAGAACAGTTTACTTTAAAACGAGATTCGATAAAACAGAGTTTACTATTTAAACAATCTCCCCGGGATTCTGCAAACTGCCTGAAAGAAAAGGCAGCACTGGAGGTACACAAAAGAAATTAAATGCTGAGAACATCCCCGCGCCCAGTTATAAATGCAGCCACTGCAATCGATTCCTAATGTTTGCCGAAGTTTCGCTACAGTTGCAAGTCTCCGCAGGGCTCTTCAAAAATGCTTTTCTGAGACTTAAAAAACATCGCACCATAAAGCGAAATATGCAGTACGGCATTTAGGAAGTATGTCTAATAGCTCCGTCGAAAATTCTCTCAGTGTAGTATTTTTCAAATTTCATGAAGATAACAAAGTTCTGAAGATTTAAACTTACTGCTTCAAAAAGTATAAATGAAAATTTTTATTTTCTGTACTGCAGCTTACGCAGCTTTTACAAATTGAAATGAATATTTCATGAAATTATGTTACGTTTAATTGACACGAAGTCGTTTATTTGGGCAAAATGCGAAGTTTCCGAGAAACTTTTTTCCCTATTAAAATTTGCTTTTCTTGTTGATAAAGAGAATATTAAAGAAATAAAATAAAACTTTCTGAACTTGGAAACATTCACAAGCTAACTTTAATGACGTGAATTTAAAATTATTCACGGAAACGCGCTTGAGCTTCCATAATATTTGTACAAGATTAAAACTGTTGAAATCGTTTTTATAATGGAAAAAAAAATTTATGCCTGCACATACTTTTAACATTTTATATCCTCCAGTTTTTGCGGAACGAGTTATTAATGACTTTACCGAGATATGAAGATTATTTAATTAAACAAACCAGATTTTAACGAAGCAAGTTAATATTTTGCTGAAGCTTGTCGCCTGCGTTTTTACGCAACAGAATTTTTAGCCTTGTCTGGGTCAAAGTTGTATCAATTATGCAGCCAAAGTTACAAAAACGTCTCTTGAACCTTAATTAAAAAAGAAAATTGCAAGGAAATTAGTATGCCCTTCGCATAACAGTAAAAAGCTTTTAATAACATCGACGGTTTAAAGAATAAGTGATTAAAATTAGCGCAATCGAAAGGTCGTTTAAATTAACAGATGCAAATATTCGAAGCCTGTTAAATACTTAAATTGTTCTATCGGCCTTGATTATTCAATTGGAACGTCTCGGCTAATTTGAATTGGTCATTTGGCTACGTCGAGTTCGCAGTTTGGTATCGCAGCTGTCCCAAATATATGTAGATAGAATTTCGAAGTTGTTCAAACAAAGCTCGAATTCTCTGCGAAAATTGCGTTTCACAAGGACTAAGATTAAGCTTCGAACGCTCCGTTATTAGCTGAAGATTTTACCTGACAGTGGCCGATACTTTGAGTTCTGTCAAATCTTCTTTAATTTTGAATTTATTATATAAACAAGTTTATTGTTAATTGCAGTGTTGTTCAAAATATAGCATTTTTATGTTGCTTAGTTCAGCTTTAATAAAATTGTCCTTAAACAGAATTTTACTTGATAAAATAATCTAAAGTTATGGATTTAATAAGGAATTTAATATTAAGGAATTTTATAATACAATTAGAAAAAAAATCGTAAACATGTTACTAAAAAAAATCTCCCTTACGCATTACATTAGAATTTAGTTTCTCCTCAAAATGAAAGGAGAATCTCGCAGAAAATCAATTTTTATTATCGAAAAATTCGAGCAAACTGCGAGTCAATCGGGAAAACGTTTGTCGAGCGCTGAGTCTGCACGGGCTGCTCGCGCGACTAGGGAATTTTCAACAGGTTCCTGCTCGACCTCTAAACTCTCGGCTCTTCGGGCGCGTACTGTACTCGCTGGGAAATAAGCTCGCGCGGCTATGAAAGAAAACGAGCGCATAAAGCGCATTTGTACCGTGAAAAGTCCCACCTCCGAATCGGGATCTCGAATTTAATTGAGTCGTAAATTCGGCGCGCCTCATGGAACGTAAGTAAGCAGGTCTCTGTTAAAAACGAAGGAAAATAAGCTTGTAAGCACAGGGGAAAAGTTTCTGACGACCACCAACCTGTTACTTTAAGCGAAAGCTCCGGAGCTCGAATCCTCTCGGTCGTTCCTCGGAAAATGACACAAGTAACCAGCACTCGCGAATCTTGCCAAAAAATCAAAGTGTCCAAGTGTGCGTAGAGCTTTCGCGAGAGCTTTGAAGCAGCAGCAGGCGCGCGAATATTGCTTACGGGCGTGCTGCCCGGCTTGCACTGCCCGGGTCTCTCCCGTTTTTCCCCCACTCGACTGCTCTTCCCCGAGAGCCACCTGACGCTCTCTCATCCCCAAGCTGAGCGAGGGAGCTATCTCTCTCTCTCTCTCTTTCTCCCACCCCTGCAAGCTCCTGCCGCCCTCCTCCCTTGCGCGCGCAGCACACGCACAAAAGCTCAGGGACGGAGTACACGCGCGACGCGCCGTCCGCGTAAGGGCATTTTTCTTCGGGAAATGTGAACTGTTGAGAAAAAGGAGAGTGAATTATTGGGAAGACGAGCTTTCACGGAACGGAAGGGGAGCTTCAAAATTTTTACACCGAGACGCGCTGCCGATGAGCGAGTCAAGTGGATCATTGAATAATTGATTTCATGGTGTCAAAAATAAAAGGGATGGATGAGATTTGACAAGAGTAGTTTCGTTGTATGAAATACAAACGCTATTTAATGCCTTCATAAATGGCTTAGATAAAAAAAATCTGAATGTTTTGGTTGTAGTAAATACTGTACCTGTTACAGATGAAAAAGTGAACGTTCAAATGAAAAATATATATGATATATAAGCGAAAAATGAGATTGAAATCAGATATTAAAATTAGTTTTATCGAAAAATACAGAAAATTGTTATTAAATCGTTAATGTTATTTTCTTTTTCATTTTTTTTTACTTAGCTAGAACGAATTCAAAATCCAAATCTGAAACTTTACACTTGAGTTTACACTTGATCGAAAGAAATTTGCTAAGAAAACGGACGTATATTTATATTTATTGCAACAGTTATAAAAATTCATCATCAAAGATTACAGTTAACAAATATTTTCATTTACAATCGTTATATTCTTTTGGACGCTTTCTAGTTTTGAAGACATTAGAACGGATAGCATTTGAGGAACATTGTTTCAATCAATGTTTTCTGAATTTCAAACATTGATGTGCGATAGAGCAGCTAATCAATGCTGCGTAATGGCAGGCAACCGTTTTGTACTTTTTTTTTCGTTGATTAATTAATTACTCTGAGTGGTCGTTCACGCTCCTGATTTTTATGCATAATATTAAATAAGTTATAAAGAGAATTAAACTTTCGAAATTCAGACCCACCAAAAGCTCAAAACTATAATAAGTATCAACGACGTACGATTAATGATCGGTAAATAACATGTTCGGTTATATATACTGAGAGCGAAAATCTACTTCATTCCACTGCACTCAGAAATACGTATGTTACCCCCTGTAATAGTGGCCACATTGCCGGCTAGAATGTGCTTTCGTAAGAGTAAATTATTTATTCAAAATCGATATGTACATGGTTGCTTGTTAAGCTTCAAAATCAATCCCTTAAACGTGGGTTGATTAAACGAACCTGTCTGCATTATGTACAAATATTCAAAATTTATTATATGATTAATTTAACCATTTAATTTAGACAGAATTAATATGCTGTAAACTACTTATTAAAGTACGCTGGTAGGGCTTAGGCAAGCAAGCTTTCTGAAACGCCTTTTTAAGAAAAGAAAATATTTTTGTTAGCAAGTAACTACATACTATAAATGTTTCCCTCCCTACAAAATCTACCTTTCAAAGCGGCTTTTTCTTACTTTACAGACTTTATGAATAACCCAATCAGCCTTATCATACTCCGATCATCAAATAACGTCCCAATTTTTTGTCCATTACAAGCGATTCTATGTCATACCCCATTCAGCCCCAGAAAAAACACAAAAGACTTTTCCTGGGATACTCCAAGACAGTCTCAAAAACAAAAAGCTTGCTTTCTCCTGGCAGCACTCGAAACTTTTTCATTAAATAAAGTCAGTCAAAGGGTCTTTGGAACACAGAAAGCGACTCGACGCGAATCCAAAGCCCGTCTCTCGAGCAAAAAGATGAAGTAAAAACCCGTGTATTCATTTCAATCAGCCGAATATTCGTGCTTCCCCTTGACGCCCCTCTCCTGGCGCGCATTCCGCGCAAGCTCGAGTCACAAGCGAGGGAGGGGGAGAAAAAAGAGAGAGTGGAAGGTCGAAGGAGAAGCTGGCAGGTGCATGCGCGCGAAGGATCCCCGACGCTCTCCTTTTTTCTCCATCCGTCTTTCCCTTTCCGCTTTCGCTTTTATCTGCGCGTCCCGCCCTTGTGCCTCGGAGGAGGCTTTGTTTCGCGGAGCTTTTTTTCGAGGACGCCTGGCGATAAGCTTTGATTCCTATCTGCACTTCCTCGCTTTAAGTGCCTTTCTTTCAACCGAACGGATGCTTTCTCTTTTCTCTTGGTGCATGGACGAGTCTTGTTCCTGGTTGGGACAATAAGTACTGTTTCGTCATTTATGAAAGCTCGTTTTTTTGACTTTATTTACAGGAAGTGAAGGATACGACTTGCTGAACAGCGTATTGCGTAATTTACATAGCTGCCATGTATGAAGTGGTGAAAATGATAATTTTACTTTCTAAAGGCATTGTTTCCAAAAGGAATTCTGTGCTTGTTTATTCGATTCTCTGCCCAAAATTAGATAGAATTAATACGAACAGAATTTTAGTTTTTTCAAAACATTTTATATTACGAATTTAGAATTCGTAAATATTGTGTAGCTATCTATGTAGCTCATGCATCCAAAAATTAAAAGGCAAGAAATGAAAAAAAAATTTTTTTATCAACCCTTTTCTCTCTTTCTCGCTCTTCCTTTACCTTCTTCTTTCAATCTCCATTTAAACAAATGGTCAATTACAAAAATATGATTAAAAATGATTAATTTCATTGCAAATATCTATACTAAAATGGAATAATAAAACTATATATATATATATATATATGCATATATATGAAGAATTAAACTTACAAAAATATTTTGGAATTTCAAGTGGAGAATATATTTTAATTTTAGTTTAAAAATTTTCATTAATTAAGCAATGACCAACAATACATTTAAAAAATCGAATTTAAATATAAACTTAAGAAAAAAAATAGAATTTATTTGTATCAGAAAAACTCTTCAATTAGTCAAAGGAAAATTTTCTTCCTACATTTGATCAAACAATTTCTAGGTTTCAATACGAATTACTCACGCACTAATGAAGCTAATATTTGTACAAATGTTCTTTGCATTCTTAAAAATCGTAGTATTTGATGAGAGTAAATAGATCACTAGTTTCGTACCATATAAATTCGGAATCCGTTTCTGAAAGAAGTAAGTACTGATTTATTCGCAATTCAGTAATCTATCAACATGCAGTCTCGCTTCTTTTTGGGCCTTTGCGCCATCGTTCTCTTCCTCGCAGTGGCTACCGCTGCTCCTGCAGAGGAAGTTGACATCGATGGCGTTCTTATTGAAGTTGATGAAGATATCGACAGAGGCGTAAGTTTTCTATAAATATATAAAACTATAAATATTAAGTTAAATAATTGACAAAATAATGAAGTTTAATTTTTCAACAATACAAATAGATTAAACAAAATTTCTTTTTTAAAAAATATTCTACAACAAACTATAATGAAAATTAACTTCGAAAAAACTTAATTTTATGTGCTTATAATTACTAGCAAAAGACTAAAATCGCCTTGGAACTCCTGAAGAAAGCTTTCGCTAAAGTAAACGTTGACTGCCTGTACGAAGCCATTGAGGAGTGCGGATTCAACATTTTCCACCCCAAGAGACTTTACAAATGTGGAGTATGTATCGCAATGTTTTTGTTTGAAAATTGATTTTAATTTATTTTTAGATTTTCGAATATTTCATATAAAATTTCTCATTTTATTTTTAGAAAGCTTACTTTGACAAGAACAAGGACCGTTGCATCAACTAGAAGACGTAGTAAACAGTTTAAAAGTTAACATATTATTTATTTATATCCACTATTTATCAATGCATTTCATATTTAAATGTTAATCGTCAAAATTAAGGTCAGATTTAATAAAATTTTATTTATTTAAAACTGAAGTAAGATTTATTTATATCCTTATCTTATTGCACTTCTTAATTAATCCCAGCATTTATATATTTTTTTCTAATATTTTTATATTATTTTAAAAATATAGTTGTAATTAGTTACAAATTGCGTTTTCAATAAATGACGTTTTCCCAAAAAATCTCTCCCTGGAGACGTTCCTTATCTATCTTTGCAAAAAGTTATGGAAACCATAAGTTCTATGGTCTCGAAAACTATGTGAAAATTATGTAGTTCATGCATTTGGTATAGTTTTTACAATTAATATGCATTTAGTATAGTTTTTATAATTAAATATATTATTGATATTATATATTTAATTTACTATTGAAAAAGGTTGATTTTCGTAAAATTCTATCCGCAATACTTTCTTTTATGAGCGCGGTGTTTGACTCAGGCGGTAAGGTTCTTCCAAGACAAACATCGCTTAAGGCGTGAGTTCGAATCCCCGTCAGACCGAAATTTTCGAAGGCACTTTTAAGGGGAGTCTTGCACGAAATATAGACTATATTTGCTAATTTTATATTTCAATTATTTAAGGTTTGTTAATGTGATTGGTCATATATGTTTAACCCTTTCAGGGGCACATTAGACTGCAGAATATATCACTACAACTCAAGGCGGATTCTAAGGCTTTTGGGGTCACTGAATCCAAATCCAAGGTCTATTGTTTTGTATCAGGTCAGGATCAAGATCATATCAACGTCAAATCGAAAAAATGTTATTAATGAATAATGGTGAATTGGGTTTTAGGGGTGGTTGTGATAATTGAAGAAAAAGCTTTTTTTACTTATAAACTGATAAAAATATAATACATGCTATACTCGAATTTGTAGCAAATTTTATAATTTTTTGCAACAATTTTTTTGCCTATTTAGTAATGTACATAAATTCATTACTAAATAATTGAACCTAGAAAAAAATTGAACCTTGAAAAAAATTCTCCAAAAAATATATGTTGTTCCAGTAAGTCTACAGAACACATATAAGAAGATTTTGTATTAATATCTATGTTTTTGTGATTGCTGCTGAATTAAAATTAAAAAAACTAGCATTTTTCGTTAATCAATTGTTTATAACAATTCCGTACATAACTATTTGGGATAAGAAACATGTAAGTTATCCAAAACAACTACTTTGAAGTCTAAAAAACCAAAAGGTCTATGTATTTAACGTCAAAAATAAAAAAAATGATTCAAAAACCACAGAAAAACAAGTGGCATTCTGAGAGTGCCACTGCCCCTGAAAGGGTTAAGAGATGTTCCCGTCGAACCGAATAAAAATTTAAAAACCGGTAAAGTTATATTTACTTATTTATAGATTTATCGTTTAATCTTCGACAAATCTATGAAATTCATCAAGAAATCTATAAACAAATGAATATAACCCCGCGTAAAAATCGAAAAAATGGGCAGTGTATTGGATATGGCTTTTAGCAATATACTTGCAATATACTGGATATTATAATTATCCAATGTTTTGGCCATGTATCTGCAAATGCTCAATATCCAATGTATTCTGCGTATATTGGCAATGTGTTAGCCATTTACACGATAATAGGCCCGAAAAAAAGATACAAATGCATCTAAAGTTAATGTTTTTGCTTTTTAATAATAATCATAATTACATCCAAAGTGGTTTTTTATTTATTTAGTTATTTAATGTCACTTCCCCCTTTCGGGTATTAGCGATAAAATAAAACTATAGCCAGTAAGTTTTCAGTAGGTTTTTGGAAAAACCAAAGTGGTTCTAGCCATGTATAATCAGACTAATTCTCATTTTTACTAATTTTTATTTTCAATTTAATAGTATATAATACTAGTAGCAAAATAAAATCAGATTTTAAACTAGATAAATAGAATTTATTAATAATAATACATTTTGTAAAATAGAAATATTTTTTACATTTTAATAAATAAACTAAATAATTTGAAATTAATTTCTTCGGATTTCGAAGCGTTGCGCATAACATGTTTACGACGGTTGTAAATTCCGTTGGTTTCAGTCTAGTCGTGCATTTTTTATTCGCAAAGTCTGAAATTAAAAATAAAGATTATTAATAATAAAGTAAGAGTTTATAAATAAAGAGTAAAAGTATTGAATCTTACACTCTACTGCATTCACAACTTCTTCGGGAATGGCTTGAGTATTCTTCGATTTGCCTCGAGCACACATGCCTTTTAAATTTTCTTTCCCTACTAGAATTTTGAGTAGCCTTCTCGTCATTTCCTTTGGATAATCTATCCACTTACTTAAGAAAGTAATGTCAGTCTTGTCTATTCATACATTGTAAGTTTTGCAGAGCTGCACTTTCCTATTACCTGGTTTACAACATTTTTTAAGAGGATCTTCGGCTTCCTGTAAAATGCAACATTTTTTTTACATATTGTAAAATGAAATATGTTTTAATAAATTAATAATAATAAATTACTTGATCATTCTCATTCATTCTTAATTGTTCTTGACTTTCTCTATTTCTTTCCTGTCCCGTTCTATTTCTTTGCCTAGATCTTTCTGTCAATTCTTCAGTCTCCTTTTTTAACTTTTCTATTTCACGCTCGTATTGTTCTTTCCTTTTTCTTAAATCTTGAATACTTTTCTGTAATTGTTCTTGTTCTATTTCCTGTTCTTGATGGTCTTCGTATTCCTGTCCTTCTCGTTGCCTTTCCTCTTTTTCGCGACCACTTTGCTCTCTTTCTCGCTCCTTTTGTAGTTTTTCTTGTTCCCTCAACTTTCTTCCTAGTTCTCTTCGCTCTGTTTCCTGTTCTCTCTGCTCTCTTTCTTGCTACTTTTCCTGTCTTCTTCGTTCCCTTTGCTCTCTTTCTCGCTGCCATTGTTATTTCTCTTGTTCTCTTGATTTTCGTTCTTACTCTCTTTGCTTCATTTCCTGTTCTCTCTGCTTTCTCTTTTCTTTCTCTTTTCTTCTTTTAACTTAATTATTTCTAGTTTCTTTTGTAAGTCTTTCTTTTCTAATTCATTTTCTGATTCATATTCTTCCAATATCTTTTTCCTGCAAATTTTCTTTTCTTTTTCTTCTAAAACATTTTTTTAAGCATTCCTTTTTCTCTTTTCTTTCGTTCCTTTTCTTCTTCCTCTCCATCGATATTAGAATCATCCTCAGATAATTCTATTATTGATGGCATTTTAATTATTTTCAGGTTGGCGTGATAATTTTCCTTATTATTTGTCCGGGATTTTTTATATTGGTATTACTTTTAGTATTTTTTAAAAGCATTCCCTCATCGCTTATTTGAAGGCATTCTAAATATTTTTTGTCATCTGCAAAATATTAATAATTTTTAAAAACAAAAATAAGTGTATAAAAATGAAAAAAAAAAAATACAAAGTAAATATATAAAACAGGTATTAAATTATTTTTTTCCCGAGCGAGATCGAAAGATTTTTGAACAACGGCTTTCCTAGCTTTCGGCGTCATCGCTTCCTAATTGACGTTTTTTTTAGATCGCGAGCCACACTATCAAAGCAACCAGCGATTTCTCGAAGCAAGTGAAAACGATCGGGTCAAAACGTCGGCGAAATAATTCAAAACCGGTAAAGTACTTTACCGGTTTTGAAAATACCCTAGTTTTTGCATTGGTAACTCCCCCTGAAATTCAATAAGGAAGAAAATAAAACCTTCCATATTAAAATTGAAAAAAACAGAAAACATTTCCATGTTTCCAACGATTATTTCTTTAATGAACTATATCTGCATTTGTTGAATGATATTTACAGCTTTTTAATTTTTATTCGGTTCGAAGGGAACACCACTTTAACATATATTACCAATCACATTCTTAAAACTTAAGGGGGTTATATACCGAAAAAATTTCAAAAAAACAATTTTTTTTGTATTTGATTTTTTGATTCTATACTTTATCCAAAACTTAGAAAAAAATTTTCAAGCACAAATTTAATAAATTTTAAAAGTTACGGCTTAAAATGTAATTTTCTAAAAATATTAAAATTAAGATTTGCTAAATAAATCATTGTAAAAATAGTTTAATTATGATTTTAACATTATCAAACATTTTTCTAACATGCTTTAGTAATTTTGATAAAGGAATTTCAAATTTGAAATTTTGAATTCAGTGTGCTCATCGTGCTTCAGTCGTGTTGCCACAGTCACCGCAGGCTATACGTTTTGTCAGATGACCGCCTTTTAGTCCTAATGTTGTGCCTCAAGCGTGCGCTGAGGTTAACTATATTGTTTATTCTTTGAAGCAAAGTGTAAAATCATTCAAAGAAACTATTCCTGGACACAATGCTACTATTTCAACGCAGGTAAATTTTAAAGTTCCATTATCATTTCAAGCTGTCAAGCTAAAAAGAACTTTTATTTTTCTGTTTCAGGTCATCTTTAACCATCATTAGACTTTATTTTGGAGCTTTTTTGATAGTGTTGTGCTTTAAATATTTATTATAAAAGTGTAATTTTTAAGTGCCATTATAGATTTGCACTTTTCAGTAGTGTGGCAGCGTTACAATGTAACGGCCGGCTAGTTCAGCCGTTGCATGATTTTTAATAAAAGAAAAAGAAAACCGGACTCAACGCGGAGTCAAACTATCCGAAAGAGAACGAGAGCCGGAGACTCTCGACAACGTGGTGGTTCTGATTTCTTCTTCTTCTTCGCGTTCTCGCTGGCTCCTCAGCTACCTGCACTGCTACTGAAATGCGGGAATCGCGGAAAAGGCAACCGGGAAATGAAAAACACGGACTTAAAATATAAGACGTGATTTATTAACGAAAAGCAAAAAAAAAGAAACAAAATAGGAAAACAAAGATAACTTTAGTTAAGCGCGAGTAGCAGGCGCGAGGCGGCCAGGCGAGGCCAATCTTAAAAATACTAAAGTAAAAAAATTCCTCTATTTCAGAGCTTTGGACCTAAATGACATAAAAAACAAAGATTTTAAGCCCTGTTTCATGCCAATCCATCCAATGGTCCAAACTGGAGTTGACGCCAAAGGAAAAAATTTGAGATTGCAATATCTCGGAATCAAATGGATCTACGGACTTCTGTCTGGCCTCATTTGATTCAGAATGAGCTGTATTTTTATTATATAAGTAGTTTTAACTATTATTAACTTAAATTTCTATTTTACAGGCCATTTAAAACCAGGTGATTGATGGGTATATAACCTCCTTAAATAATTGAAATATAAAATTAGCAAATATAGTCTATATTTCGTGCAAGACCCCCCTTAAGGTGGCTCTATTACAAGCCATATCAAGTGAAAGGGGCACGCAACTGCGGAGCACCAAACTGTGTTCAACTCGTTATTGCTCAAAGAATATTCGGTATAATATTCTGAAAAAATTGGAGATTCTTCAAGTCTTCTAGATTTCTAACTTTATTGTTAAAAATAAAGAAAGTGTTTTTGTTTTTCTGAAAAAATTATAAACTAACAAAAAAAACCTCTAAAGAAAAAGTTTATTATTAATTTTCGAAATTCGAAAATTTTTTGATGCAACATTGTTTGTTTACATCTTATAAATGTGTTTAAAATTTCAGATCTTAATATTTCATAGAAAAAATTTAGGAAATCTTGTGAAGTAAAATCGCACGGCGGCATGAATTTTTTATATTTTTTTTACGTTTCGGTTAATAACTTTTAAAAATGATTGTCGACCTTGGGGCCCTAAAGTGCTAATTGATTCGAAATTAACTTATCTTTCATTTGATTATACTTCTATCGGTGTGTGCAGTTTCTTTCTTATATTATTTTTAAAAGAGAAGTCTAATAATGTACTGCTAATAGGGAAAATACATGGGTAGAAATTATTTTACCCAACATATGTGAGAAATTACAGTTCGAGCCTTGCTCGAGAGCCTCGTTCGGTGGGGTCTTTACCGATCGAAACAAGTACCACTGTGGTAAAACACACGTGATTTGTTGAAAAACACAACGCCGACATCAGCCGCTGTTAGGCACTGTATGGGAGCACAAATAGAGTAACGTTTAATAATATTAAAAAAAAACTTTAGTTTAAAAAATATACTACCTGACAATAGCATCCCTTTCATAATATAATATAAATAAGCTTTTATTTAATATAAATAAAATAAGATAAATAATCATACATCGTTTTGTTACTTTTTAAAATAAGAATCAGTTTCGAAAAATACATTCATTATTTATCTTAACAAAAATTAGCATACATGGCCGCCATTTTGGATCCGCCGTTTTGAATTTTGTAATTCTGACTGCAGATTTATTTTTAGCAATCTCAAAAACCTCCGAAACTTCTTAATTTTCCATCAGCTTCTATGTGAAATTTCGAAGAGAAATTAGAAAAAATTAAAATTAAAACTTATCGGAAAGGCACTTTCATAAGCTTTCATTTGCTTGGTTACAGGTTCGATAAATGTAAATAGATAAAAAGTTATATAAAATAATGTTATGACGAGTTCACTCGTTATTTCGCCTACTGTAACGACCTCGTTTGGACGAGTTAACACGGGATTGCACGCAGGGGTTTGTATAAATTAACATATATATTTAAGACTTAGTGAACATACTTCCTGTATTTCATAATTGAATATGTAATTATAATTATTAAGAATTAGCCATGCATAAGTACAGTCACATTTATAATCACATTTGTGTAAATTTGTTCTTCTTTCTTCGAAATCTCAAAATTTAACATAAGCAAACATAAAAAGAGTTTCGTATCATATAAATACGGGATCTATTTCGAGAAAAAGAAAAAGTACTGACTTACTCGCAATTCAGTAATCTAATAAAAGAAAAACATGCAGTGTCGCTTCTTTTTGGGCCTTTGCGCCATCGTTCTCTTCGTCACAGTGGCTACCGCTGCTCCTGCAGAGGAAGTTGACATTGATGGCGTTCTTGTTGACGTTGACGATGAACTGGACAGAGGAGTAAGTTTTTGTTAAATATATAAAAATGTAAATATCACGTTAAATACTCTATAGAGTACAATAATAAAATAAAAATTCATAACGATTTTTAACGAATTCATTATGTTATAATTACTAGCAAAAGACTAAGATCGCCTTAGAACTCCTGAAGAAAGCTTTTTCCAAAGTAAACGTTGACTGCCTGTATGAGGCTATTGAGGAGTGCGGATTCAACATTTTCCACCCCAAGAGGCTCTACAAATGCGGAGTACGTAACGAAATTTTTCTATCTGAAATTTGATATTAATCTATTTTTAAAGTTTCATATATTTCACATAAAATTTTTCATTCTACTTTTAGAAAGCTTACTTTGATAACAACAAGGACCGCTGCATCAACTAGGAGGAACCATAAGCTTAAAAATTAATCTATATTTATTTATTTATATTTACTAATATTCATTAAAGAAATTCATAGTTAATATAATCCATCACGGTTTTGTAGTGCAGATTTAATAAATTTATATTTATTCAAAAGTTAATAAAGGCTTCATTATTTTTAATTTTTCAACGTAATTGCAATTTAGTTTTTTAAATATTTATAGGTTTATAGCATTTTGAGAGTACATTAGTATTCACTAAAAACAATCAATTTCAACAAAATTAATTGCAAACTACTCTATACTATTTAATTAATTATTTATTTTTGTATTATTAATGAAAAACAACAAAATTTAAATAAAATTTTGTTATTGGAATATTTAAAATTCTAAAAAACAGAATTTTTGAAATTCCTTGCGCAAAGCTCGATTTTGCGCCAG
>JAWWEO010019377.1:0-14833 GCA_035582975.1 Ormyrus labotus | reverse complement strand
AAAAATCGTTTACATTAATATACGAAAAATGGCCATTTTTTATGGCCATTTTATAGATTGAAAATTCTACCAGGGTAAGTCGGTGTTAAAATGTTCTTTAGAGTTGACTACGGTAAATTTGCGGCTTTCTTTCTAAAATAAATTATTGTAATTCTGTTTACCATTTATTGATTTTTTTCGTAAACTACAATTCAAATGCAAATTGCTCTTTAGCCGCATTTCGTAGTGTAATTAAAACGTAATTGCATTTAAATTTCATGAAATAAATCCGTATATTTAGGAAAATGAAACACGCACAACTAATAAAACGTTCAGTATACATTCTCCGTAGCTTTGGCTTTTTAAAGTTGTTTTTAATTTTTATTACTTTTAAATGGTCGTTTAAAGGTAATGTACTTTTATTGATTTATCAATCGATATTTATTTAAAAATTCCGACTCCCTTTCTAAGAAATTTTCTCTTTTAAGGTCTCTTCTAAGAATCGATTTTCGATGCTAAAACTAAGAAATTTAAATTCCAATACTACGTTACAGACCCAATAAGTTTTAAAATCAGACTACGACCTTTATGTATTGCCACGAGTCCTTGAGTTTATTCCAGGTGCCTAATCTACATCTGATTGCATCTAATCTTCGTTGCCGTACAGCTAGCTTGCATATTTTACTTCTTTCGCGTCTAATATGACTCTTTTACTTACTTTCGAAATTTCCATAAAAACAATAAAACAGAGAAATATTTTTCATACTTTCAATAAATATTTTTTGCGTTACAAAATAATTAAAAGATAATCCGCTAAAATAAAAATTGCCACAATCGATGTTTTAAGTGAAATAAAAAAAATGATTAAAGACATTGTAATAAAAATAGTGTTTAAGTCGTAAATGTAGGTCAGGAATTAAATTTGATCAATACAAAATGCCACGTTTAATACAAAAAAATAAACTGCCTCTTCGAATATTTTCCAATCATCGCGTAATAACATTTGCCCCGCCACTTTAGGCCTCAGATTTTCATCTTTCCCAACCTCCATCACAGCCAGCATCTATCTTTAAGCATCCGAAACGAAGGCCTCCTCGCAATTTTGGCCCCTGAATTATTGAGCAAAACGCGTACTCCTCCGCCAGGTAAGTGCTCGTCGATGAAAAATTCACCGACTCCGCGATAAATGATTGAAAAAAAGTTGCGTGGCAACCCATAAGGACTGCCCTTTCCTACCCCCGGTGAACGAGTATACTCGCGTGCACCGCTATACCTTGCGAGGATGTAGCGGGGGCTGCTACAACGGGGGGTATGTAGGCCTGACCGCAGGCCGCGTTTGTTCTTTATTGATTATTTTCCCCAGGTGGAGGCTATAGTCGCTGCCGCCGCGGCCGCCTCCTCCTGCGCCTAGGCAGGACGTCGCCAGGTATACACGGAGAGGGCTGTGTGTGTATATGTAACCGCGCGAGCGGACAATGATATATCGCGCGGCACGAACGAAGTGAGGGAAACGCGCCCACGCGCAGCTCCGAGGAAACTTTGAATGGAATATTTTTCTGTTTTTGCCGAGGCTTGCTTTGTAGAAAGGTTGGACTCGTTTTTTTTTTTTTTTTTTTTTTAAATGGTCCGTTCGTTTAATTTGCTATCTGGAGGCTCGTTGCTGTTAAAGTTTTTTAGAAAGATTAATTAATTTGTTTGCAGTGCAACTAGATCATTATTGACTATAGTTACATTTAGTACAGTAAATGAAACAGTATATTAATTACAGTTTATTGAGGGCAGTTTAAGAAAATGTGTTACTGATTCAGATTTTTGAGTTAAAAAAATTTACTGCCTCTCTAAGACTTGTTCTTTAAACTTTAACGCTTTATTAAAAGAGAAATGAATTCAGTAGAAACAAATTCTACTGAAAAGACTTTTTTGCCCTCAGTCCATGCATGTATACTTTTTATAGCCATCTTTTAAAAAACCTTTTCTTTAAGCCATTAAATCATTTTTCAAAAATTAAAATTGTCATCTAGCATCTTATAAAAGTTACTCAAGGTCGTGCATGAATATTTTTTATTAACTTGAAGTATAACGCAACCGTTTGCACCTTGTATGCAGGCGCCAATCCGTTTGCTTCAGGCGTTTCGTGCTCACGACAACAAGGGCAGGTGACGAGTACGAAGCACGAAGCGGTCATTTGCAATAATTTCTTATTTTATTAAAATAAAACTGCATCCTGCATGCTTCCATTCGCAGCTGCAATTAAATTTATTTCGTTTTATTTAGAAAAATTATCTGATTTATTATATTATATGCTTGTTTATAATAGGCTAAATTCTTTAAATTCTAGTAATTTGAATTTTCGAATTAAAAAATTCAGGTTATTTGTTTGCAAAATAGAAATATCTAATTATTATTTTAAAAGATAATCAATAAAAATGCGTTCCTCGCGTATTCTATCATTAGAAATATTTCTACTGTTAGTAAACTATATATTCAGTAAAAATGTTTACTGGAAGAATTTTTGCTCGAAAATAATTCAACAAATTGAACGCATCGGCTGCATAGTAACCATGAAAATCGTAGATGAGACTGCGAGCTTTGATTCGATTATTCGGCTAGAACGACTTTTCCATTCCGCAAATTCGTAATTTCATGTAGAGCAACGCCGAGAGGAACTATAATTGAGTTACCTACGGCTTCAGCTCCGCCTCTCGCTTCCAATTTCATTCCGCTAGCAACATTTTTTTGACGCTTTCCCTTCTTAATCAGAAGTTACCATTTAAATTGCACTTAAATTAGCGAATTAAATTAGAGCGAATTGCGCTCCAAGTTCTATTTCGTCCAATATGAAAAACTATTTTTCTGATACTGTGTATCGTCATACAATATTTTGTATTAAGCGGGTGCAATATTAGGATATCATGATTGTAGGAATAATTATTAAAATACTTTTATATTTCAACATTTTCAAAATCAATTTTTAAAATAAAAATAATTGCTAATACTTTTCTTTATTCAGTGTAAATTTTATTTTCTAAGCACATACTATTTTCTAATTAAAAAAAATAACAACAACTTTTTTTTTGTTTCAGGTACGTTCAGTATATGAGTATCATTAATTGAAGCAATGTGAAAGAACTCGCACAAGTTTCTGGTAAGATAAATTTTTTAATATAAAAACTCATGACTGTTAACGTTAGAAGACAATATAACATAATGTGAGCATAGAATAAGGACGATGTAAGTCTTTTGAGGAACTTTATTTGTTTATCTTCATTCTTAGAAAAATTATAAACATTTAAAATCAAAGTTCAGCACATATTACAAAATAGCTTGAAGTTTAAGTTAAAAATTTAAAAAATGTTTTCATACAAATTTTCAATATATACACGAATAATGAGCTCATTATTTTATAAAGAGAAGTCATATTTATGAAGAACTTTTAGAAGGTAAATTTTATTGTCGATAATATCAGAAATTTCATCGAGGCTATAATTTCATAATAGCATTATGTCGACAAATAAAAGCAAAAATTCAGGCACATTTGCACTCTCAAAGCCCCACATTAATCGCACATGGGACTTTCGTTCGTCGTTGCGCATAGCTCGTGTTCGCCATTAAAATTTTCCCGTTTAATGAGCTTTGCCTCACCGTCACCGCTCAACAATAAAGTCGATTGTTGTTTTTAAACTGGGATTATTCGCTTTCCGTTTAATCGAATATTTCGCCACGTACGTTCGAACTTGTAATGCGCACTTGCCGGCGCAATCGGCGAAAATCGCCATTTCGTAAATCCCCGCTGGTTGTTATTACTGTCACGGTTTAATTAAAAACTTATTTAAAAATGATTCTGAAAGCCTAGCAATCAAATTAAAGTAACGCGAGTGACTGGTAAGCAGGAAGAGTGAAATATTGAATGAAAGAACAAAGTTAGCACGTAGGTACCTCGTTGGGGATTTGTGTTTCTGGCAACTTTGGGCAACTCATTCCGTCAATCGACAAAGTTACGGTGCAAAGCGGGAACGTATTTTTCAGTTGAGCTTGCTTTCGTAAGTTCGTTGAAAAGTTTTTTGAGATCAAGTAGCATTCCTCGCCTACGAGACTATCATTACTTTAGACTTCTCTCGGAAAGTTAAAATTATTGTGTCGAAAATTCGCTTAAAAATTGAACTAATATTTGCGCATGAAGTTCAAAGTTACAGTGTAAAAATATTACGCAAAAATTCTGAAATCTACTTTCGAATAAAATCAAATTTAAAGCTCTGTAGAACTCGTTTGTCATTATTTTTAAAATACAATTATTAATGTACACTGTATTTTCTTTGGTTTAGAGAATTCTGTTTATTATTAATTACCATCATCAGTTAGAGCGGTTAATATAAAAATTTAGATTGGTTTCAATTCAATCTAAGTATTGATGATACAATGCAGACTCAAACGCGTTTCCAATTCCAATTTCTTTTAATAAAATTATTATGGATAATTAAAAGCGATAAACGTTAATCTTAATACTCGATCCTTTCATCCTTAATGGTACGTCAGTTTTACTAATCTGCAATGGCCCTTAATAGGACCGGTTCAAAACAAATGCACCAAACGTGATGTACCTTTTCACCTCTTCAAGCAAGCTTCCAATAAAACTTTATAGCTCCCCTGAACTTTAACTCGTACAAAACGTGAACGTTTCTCAGCCTATGCAGCAATAACTTTAATTATACTAATAATTACTAATAATTTCTATCACACCATCGAGAAACTGCCAACGAACAATTTCCCAGTTAACAATATCACAAGCTAATACCCTCCCGATTCATCACGGCGAGCGTCCAAAGTTCTCGGGGGTCGCGTGTGCGCCGGTTCCCAAGTTCTCGACAACTCCTCGGAGCTCGCGATACGCGAAGGATGTTCCGGCCGATAGTATTTAAGCGCGACCAGATACATAGGCGCTCGGTGGATCGTCGACCCCGACCGGCGCCAGGTGCGGACGGCCTGAACGGTGCAGGTATTAATAGTGCACGGTGTGTTTGTTTTGCTTTAGAGGACGGGGCAACTTATTGTACGCTCGGATGAATTGTCGGTGGGGGACTGTTGAGATAAGGAACTGGGCAAACAGCAGTAGTTTTCGTTGATTTTGGAAGGACGGTTCGTGTTATTGGGAGTAATGGAAAGCTTGATTTTAAGAAAATGGACAGTCATTTTTTTAAAACTTTATTATTTATACTGCAAATTGGTCTGCACATTGGAGACAAAATAAATTGGCCTCAAAATAAAAAGAATTTGCTTGTAAGCTGCAGTGGTTTTATAATATTGCATATAAAAGAGGTTTGCAATTATTTTGGAAAAATTGGTCTTATGTTTGTTTCTAATAATGGATAAATTTAAATTTTGATGTGATAATATCATCTGAATTCTACATGCATTAACGACTAAGGTTTATATTTTCAATTAAAAATTTATTTTAATGATTGTAATATTGAATATTTATACTCGGCAGTTAAGAACGTTTAACGATACACATCCACTTCCTATTTCATAAATCATAAAAGCAGAAAATTCTAAAATAAAACTCAGGAAATTTTGCAATAACGGTTACTTTCTGACTAAGTGTAATATATTTTGTAATTTTTTTAAGAATATTGGAGATAACTTTATTTGTCCGCAAAATGCGAATCCTTTTGTAAAAATTAAAGTTGTACCTCATACAAAAATTTCGTAAAATGTTGTTGCGAGCTATTTACTTTTTTAAATAAAAAGAAATATAACAAGCTTCAGAAATTGCAAGTCGAAACTAAAATTAAAAACTGCTTAATTAATGCTATCTCTTGGCCAGATAATAAACAATGACCGGAAGAACAAAAGATACTAGACAGCCCGCAGCTAACTAACAACTTTCATCTGCTTGTAATCTTCAGTAAATAATCGCAACGAGATAAACGGCTGAGCTGATGAAATCTTTACGCAGGACTATTTGAGTCTAACAGTGATTAAAATTATCCTAGATTTATAAGTAGACTCGCAATTTTAAAAACCGCCCTAATTAGTTATTACCGACTGGAAATTCAATGAACGTAACCTCACATAAATATGCATCGCCAAGATGTAGAACAACCACTTCTATATCTTATCTTCAATTCCAAAGCAGCCGCGAGTTATGAATCCGAACTGAAATTGCGCGATCAAAGCGCTCTTATCTTTCGAATCTAATCTCAAAACGAGTCCTCCGAGGCGCGGTAAAACTTTGAAAAGTAGCTCAGACCGGCACTAGTTAAAGGTGCGCCTGGCCACACAAAGTACCTTCGGAAAGCCCTGCGACTGCCGCGACCATTACGCGGTTCTCTTTCCCCCTTCGAAAAAACACGGCGTGATATAATGATGATGGCAGTGCGGCGGCGATGAAGCCGCGAAGAGGCACGGAAATCGAGCATTAGCGGCTCTTTCAGTTTTTAGTTCAGTCTCGCGCTCCGAGCTATGAAACGCAGTGAGCCACTGTACCGTCATCTCCTCGTAATCGCGCGCTAAGCGTCGTATATATAAACCGCGACGCCTGAAGAGAAGAATCCAACGGTGCTCGTTGAAAGTCATACGAGGGATTTACGCCGCTGAGAGTGGCTTTGATAGCCTGCTGAAAGAAAAAAAAAGAAATCGGTGGCGATAAATCGGAAATTAGCGGCGCTTGACGCCTCCAAGTTTTTCAGCTGCTCGGCGATATAAGTTATTGCCAAGCTGTTGGGGAATTATTAATGGCAGTATTTAGTTAGAGTTTTGAGACGCGATTCTAATAATATGTTTTCTGGGAAATAAATGGCAGCTTTTAAAAACGATTATTAACGTAATGAGAAATGTGTATTATTTTGAAGATGGAGCTTCCTTTCCTTTTTGGAACTAAAATAATAGTTCTAGTTAAACGGTTCAGCTATAAAATATCATTTTAAGATAGTTTTTTAAACTTGCAATTGTGGCGAAGGCTAGCTTGCACGAAAATTAGTCGAGGAAGTTTAACATTAAGGAAATAGACTTATTATTTCTTTGAAGTATTTAAGATAACTTTAGATGAGTACATTAATCTAATAATGTTTTGGCTGCGAGGAAAAGCAATTTGCGAGACAATTTGTAACTTAAAATTTATCTTTTTTTTTATTTTACTTTTATTCTGCAAATGTATGCTCCTAACATATTCAAATTACTAATAAGCAAATATGACGATTTGAATCTTCCAAAATTTTATTGCAGTTTATGCAGAAATTCCTTCTAAGGACAATAAAAAATCCGAAAAAGTTTGAATAACTCAGCTTAACAAGTCGAAAAACTGCAAGGCCAAAAATTGAAAATACCCGCGCTCCCTCGAACTCGGAGGCGAAGTCTGAATTTTTTCCCGGACAGCTCTCCTTTAAACGGGCAACGGAGCCTCGCGCGCAGCCAGTCGGGCTAATTCCTCGGTTTCCGCGAACGTAAGCCAACAAAGCGGTGCGCGCGCGCGCGTAGCAAGCGGCGAACCTAACTGTTCAGCGGGCTCCTGCTCGCCGGAGCATCGAGGAGACTGCACGGCGGTATCGCGAAGGCACGAGAGTCGCCCCCCCCCTCCCGGCCTTGGCGCGCTCCACGACTTTAATTACCCTGCGAAATGGACTTTCTTGGGCGTGTAAAGTGTTACGCCGCGCGTAACGAGGGATTCACGAGCCGCGGATCACGAAATATTCGGCTTTTTGCGGATGGTGGTATATGGGGGGAGGCTCGGGTTCGCGCGGGAAACAGGAGATACGGAATTGGTGTTGCGTTACTGGGAGGAGCGATTTTAGCGATGGATGGGGTAATGATATGTGATTATTGATAATTGTTGGTCGGGTTTGAAGATGAAGGTACTTTAATTTAATTCGAGCAGCGCATCGCGAAAGACCGAAAATCATCAAATATGATATTTCGTTGTTAATTTACGTAGTTTATTTTGGGATTCGGTTCAAAGTTCTACTACTTTGGAATATAAACTTCAGTGCTCCATTAATTTAGTACCTTAATTTTATTCTGCGTTTATGAAATCCTTAAAGCTTTTGATTTTTTGATGAATAATAATGAATTGTAAATTTGACGTACTACATAATTTTCTACAATGGTTCTGCAATTGTGCAACACTAATTGTCTTGGTTAATTCCACAATACATGCGTAAATCATGAGTCCTTAGCACAAAAAAAAGTGTTTATAACGCTGAACGATGGAACTGCAACACAACGAAGAACTCAACTTCCTTAGTCCAAATCCAAGAATCATAAATTCACGCTACATTCCAACGCCTCGCAGAACGCAACAAAGCCCACTTAAATTTAACACCTTAAATTGCATAGAGTCAAACAAAAACACGCGAACCACCGGGGTCGTCGAACCCATTAGTAACGAAAGCGGCGTATTATCCATCATCCCGTTCACAAAGAAACCCGCGACGCCGTGACCAATGCCCGTGGTCCCTCTACAAAATGCAACGGGTCACTTTTCCGCCCGGCATCTTCCCCTTATTCCCAGCCGTTTCTCATGATAATGCGCAGAGCGCCGAGGAAAGCGAGGATCTCGTCGTGCATCCACTCTCGAGAGGCGGCTTTTGTAATTTTTGTCCTTCGGCGGGAAAGAATCCGCGTTCCTTTTTCGCTCTCCTTGTACCGATCCATTATTGGAATTCCTATTCGTACGGTACTATTATGTGCGAGGGAGAGAAAGAAACGTGAGCGCGGTGAATCAGTATAGCAATCGCGACAAAGGAAAGTTTCGAGAGCGAGGTGTGCGCGCGGCTCCCGATGATTCAGTCCGCTAACCGAAAAAGCACGCACACCTGAAGGTGTGTATGTGTGTGTGTGTGAGCGGGATGCGGACAGAGGTGAAAGGTTCGAATGCTGCGGCCAGCTTGCGATCGTGTGCCTGATTATACGTCGCGCCTGTTTTGTCGATGGTTGCTGCAGCTTTTCCTGGGACTTTTACTCGGAGGGATTATTTTTGGCTCGACGTAAGAATCAGATTTTTGGGCTTTTTTTAAAGGGAATTTTATTTTTTTTAAATAAGGTACAATGATTTATTCTTTTAGCAAGTATTTTTTAAATGCTGTAATTTATATACGTTATAAACTGTAATTGAATTTCAAGAAATATCACGGTAGAAGAAACTTTATTCAAACTTTGTTGGCAACTACGCTACTTCCAACTTATTGTTGTTAATGAAGACTACTTTCCTCAAAACAGATTATTAATTAAGTCTTCAATTTAAGTAAGCTGGGCCTTCATTTAAATTCTTATATAATTAACAATTATTTATGAACAGCTTAATCAGGTCAAATTAATTTAAAACAGAAAAATCGTGTTAAATACTTGTAGCCTAACCGTATATTAAATAATTACGGGTTTCCCAAAGGTATTCAGGCAAATAATTTTCCAGATTTAAACGAGGTTATTAGACCTACTGCAAACGTAGCCTCATTTAAATAACCGCACTAACGTGGGACGTATATCGCGCGGTTTACGAATTTTTTAAGGATCGTACTTCTGTATACTTACGTCCTCGTTTCCCATCGAACTCATAAAAGGTTATTTAATGTATGAAAATTATTATTTAGCATACATATAATCATTTTATAATTAAAATACAATTATGAACTATAAAGTTTAAAAAACGATTTTAAATTCTTTTAATTATAAAAAAGTATAAAATACTAATATTTTTAAACATTTTAAAAATACAAACAAAACTCTATATTCACAAGAAATAAGAACAACTTTTGACAAAACTCATATATTCACATCAAATCTGCCAATTTCCCAGCAAAAGCGTAAAGCTTCATGTTTCGAGCAGTAAATTATCGCTAGACCGTGGGTTTCCACAGGGCAGACAGGCCGAACAATGCAGCCGGCGAGTCGCAGTCGCAATTAGAGGCACATTTACGACAAGTCATACGCTCGCTATCGACGTCCGCATCGGCTTCGCGCCTCCTCAACCCTCGGGCCGCCGCCGCGCCGTCAGGAAAAGCATCTCTCTCGCGTGCGTCAACCGCAGCCATGGGGCTGCTCCGTTGCGCCACGCGGAGGCGCGCGCTGCCGCGTTCCTTTTCTCGTGTGTGTATATACCTCTGCGAACGCGGAACGCCTTCGGGTGCTCGGCGCACGCAACCGAGGCACAATGCGTGATTCATCCGCGGAGCGCTGGGGAGAAGGTCTGCTTTTTTTTCACGCGCGCGCTTCCAGAGCTTCGCTTTTATCGGGAAGGACTTGCGCTCTCGGGGAATCGATTATTATGGATCGTTCGGGCAGTAAATTTTTTCAATTTCTGACCTTTTTTTATGGTAAATTTCGCGTCGTTAAAGAAAAATGTTATGTTTCCGCGTAATTGTTGAGAGAGGATTATTATGCCGGTTTTCTTTGTGCGAAGTGCATAAAAATGGGTTTAAACCCTTACGATTCGTAAGATAATTAGTTTTTCCAAGAAAAGTACTTATTAACAATAAGGTATAAAAGTCAATGGTTAAAATAATTTATTGATTTATGTTATGAAAGCTTAGGTTTGCCGCAAAGGAAGTTCTAAGAAAAAAACATTTTGTCCTTTATCAATATTTATGTAAACTTTAACCTCTATCATTTTTAATTCAAGTCAAAATTCATAAATTTTAAATTACAATTTTTTACACTTTTTCGATATTTCATTAAGGATATGGATGTAGTACCAGACAGTACATTGATGAATTGCTTTGAATGAAATTACTTAAATAACGTGATACTACTGAATCCTTCAATTCAATGTCAAAAATGTAGACAGATTTTTTCTATAATTGCCACTCGATGACGCACTGATTTTACCGCAATGACACACGTAATTTTTCTTAACGGATTTTGTTCTCACTGTATATTTAAAGGCTAAGCATTTAATGAAATGTCGGCTTTAATTCTAATTACATTTTTCCATTTCCTTTCGCTCTGCTATTTTTACTTCGTGCAAGAAAGTGTCGTAACGGTGAAGCATTCTTTTCGTTATATTCACGAAGCGCGAATTATTGTGTGCTGTCCACCGAAGCATTGAGATCTTTTGCATGACAATAAAGAGATGCAATCTAACCAGTCAAGTAACGGCTGGTTTTGCTTTGGAAGCGCAGAAACTGAAGCGCTCATAAATATGTTTTGAAAATCGCGTACTCCGTTGAAAAATCCGAGAATAGATTATAGGACCTACGTTGCGCATAATGAATTTCTTTTGTAAAAAAGGACACATGAAATTTGCGTATAAATAGTTTAATAATAGTGTACAGCGAGATATTGTTGCCTTTTTTCCACAAAATCTTTTTATATTGTCACAAAAAAATCATAATTTATAAATAAAACTAACGATATTAATTAATTAAAGAATTTACAATTTTTTATTCTATTAGTTTTTATCGAAATAAATGTATGTTAATTGTAAAATGTTTTTGTGTTTCAGGTGAGTTTTGAGCAATGTTCTTTCTTAAAAGCATTTATCTGCAGAGTGAGTAGAAATTATTCTCATTATCAAATTATCAAATTAGGATGTCTACTCGAGTATTTGGAGGTAAATTGCTCTCGTTTTAATATAGCTTCTAAAAATACGGTACCGTTAAATAGTATGCAGATGAAAAACTAGAGAGCGTAGAAACATTTGAATTTGCCGTTCACCATAAAACTGGCAAATACTTTTTACGATTTCTAAAGTCATAACTGATGTCTCTTATAAATCACTTTAAATTCTACATTTATTACATTCTCGCGAGAAGATTAAATTTAAATTTACATCTATATTTATTTTAAATAGGGTTTACTACAGCAGTTAAATTCAAAGCTCAAAGTCTTATTTTCAAATATTCCGCATCGCAACTCCCGCAAGTGGATCGAAGTGCGCATAGAAAGCAGAAGCAGCCTTGACTGACCCAGAGCCGAAAAATTCAATGTCAAAAATTTACTCACGCCAACTCCGAGCGATAACGGTACACTCCACTTTACTCACCTACCCAACAACAAAGACCGGCAGACGTCGCGAGAGCAGAGCCCCCGAGTGCTGCGTAAATACGAGTTCCTCTTCCTTTTTCTTTTTGTCCTTCTCTCGGTGCTCGGGTACACTGTTCTCCCGGTACGCATGCCGTGGAATTCCCTTCCGCCTTTAATAATATTCGCCTCGGCCACTGGAAACAGACAGAAGAGCGTCGAGCTCGCGCGTCCGCCGAGGCGATGATGAAGATGATGATGGGTAATTATGCGCGCGCGAACCCGAGCGACACGCCTACAATTTTGCATTCGGGACGCGAGAGCGCCGCGCGCAATTAATGCCGCGCGCTTTCTTTTTCGCGCCCGCGATAAATGGGCTTTATATATTTCGCGCGCTTCGTTATTTCGAGAGCTTCCCGTTCACTGTGCGGGCTCTCGGGTTTGCGTAATTAAATAATTTAACTGCCGTTTTCGTTCGCTTTTTCTGCAGGCTTGTCTCTGTTTTCAGCTAAGTTTTAATGACCTTTCAGGTCTTTTTTCTTTATTTTTTAGGAGGATTATTTTTAATTTTTCGTTATTATACTTTTTTTTGTTTTTTAAAGAGATAGTAAGTACTTAATTTTGACCTCCTAGAAACTTTAGATAATAACTGGAATTTTATTTTAAAAGTTACTGAAAATTAATTTTCATACAGTTACTTTCTTAAAAATAAATCAAGAAAAAACTGAAAAAAAATTTGTTCTAAATTCATTTTTTGTTGAAAATCTCAAAAAAACGTTAAATACACATGTTTACAATAAAAATAACGCGACTGCAAAACACTTTTCTCAAGACAAACGTTTCGTCCGCCTCTATCCCTTATCTCCGTGAGTTTCAATAATTCGGCTTGGCTGCACCGGCGCAATTCAAATATATTGCATAAAACATGAATATTTTAGAAACTCGCTTTGCATCGAGCGGCGCGGCGCACGAAAACAGAGAACGAGGAGGAGTCGACCGAAGCGTGACTGATACCCGAGAGCCCGGGAAACCGCTGAACTGTTTACGCATCTGGGATTTGAAAGCGCTGTGGGAATATTTGCCCGCGCGGCCCGGAAAAAAAAGAATGCATTATTGTGTCGCTGTAATTTAACGCCGCTTGTCTTCTGCAATTTGAGATGAAAACAGGCCGGGAGAGATCTTCGCCGCTCGCGATTCGGAGGCAGTCCCGTTCTATACGTGTATATACGTTCCGCTATTGGTTATGCATGGCGCGATTCGTGAATCGCGAGCAATTAATGCATTACGCGCCCGAGTGGTGTCGGGTTTATGTGGGCTCGCGCGTTTGCTCTTGAGAATTTAGATATTAATGGAGTTGTAACGTCAGGAGCAGTTAATTAATATGGAAATTGTTAGGCAGAATTAGTGCCTTTGTCCAGTGGAAAGCTGTTGGTTACTGTTTCTGCGATTCAATCGTTAATTAAGCTAGTATTTAGGTGTTCTGCATTGGCTAATTGCAAAGAAAACTCATTTCCATGATATAAATTAAGAGAGGGATTCCTCTGTTATAAATGCATCGATTAAAAACGTAATTGTTCACATTATAATGATATTAAAACCAGATTCGTGATATTAACATTGATAATACTACTTTTATCTGTCCGTGAATATTGTTAATAATTTAGGTGCCATATCCCAGTGTAATTTGTTAGACTGATGACGTATAACAGTTTAATATAAAATACATGATGCTTTTCGCCGATCATAAGATATTTCCTTTCATTAAAAGCTGGTGGTTGTACTCACGAGTGCACTCTTCTGTTAAAAATACGGCTTTCCATTTCTCGCATGAAAAGTACTTTATAGACATCTACTATTACCATTCAAAATTCAAACTGCAGATAAAAATCAATGCAAACAAATATACATTACTTACCCTCACCCTTACATTTGCCTCTTTTTTACCTCCCCGTTCATCCCGACTTACGCAGCGATTACTTCAAATCCGATCAGCAGCACCTCTCCGCTCGATAAATCGCGTCGGAATAAGCGCGTCGAAGCGCGACGCGCGCAAAGCCCTCCCGCGTATCTCTCGAGTGCTCCCAAAGCAGGAGACACAGACGCGCAGCGCGCCACTCGGAGATTAGCCGGCTCGTTACCTCCGCGCCCACGAAGGATTCGGCCCCGCATAAACGCAAACTCCGCGTTTAAGGAGACGCTCTAGTGTGTCCAACTGGGAATGTCCTCTCCGCTCTGAGCTGAAGCAAGGCTCGGGGATCTTGACCCAGTTGTCCGTTATAGACGACGCCGCTAGATGAAGGAGAGACCTCGCGACTCGACTTCGCGCCAGATTACACGTTTAGCGGCTCTCCGATGATTTACTGGGAAATTATGCGCGATTTAGTCACTCGGCGCGAGGCTCGATGTCGCCCTCATGAGTGTGGATCATTTTGCCGCGAATGAGGGATTTATCGCTGGTTTTCTTTTGCACCTTGAATTTAGAACTGTACATTGATTGCATTTAGTTTTTTTTTTATTATTAAATTACTGTCAATATTTAGGTAGTTTTGGTTTTTTATCGAAACTTAAATAAAGCGACGTTTAACAGTTACACATAAAATTAAATTCATCATATACATATTAAATATATAAAATACTAGTTATAGATCAGGTGACTTTTTCCGCACGTGGATAATTAACAAAATCATTATTTTAGAAATAAAATGTTAATTTACATGGATACTGCAAACTTATTAGGTCAAATGATAAAAGTTCCACTTCGGTGATTAAATCGGTGCATTTAACTATAATTGAAAGTCTATTTTTTTCTGATTATCATTAAATTGTTGTTACACTGAGAAAAATGTTTTCTAAAAGTTACTATAAATGTACGAAAAATTACTATAATTTGTGGTAACGCAAGGAC
>JAWWEO010019376.1:0-14838 GCA_035582975.1 Ormyrus labotus | reverse complement strand
AACTGAAAAAGTAAGCTTACCTTTGGATTGCTGCAGAAGTGTTATGAATTCGAATGAAATGAACGAAAATGGATAGAAATGATTCTTCACAAATATTAATGCATTGTCGCAGACTGTTTCCTAAAGACGTTAAGTACCAAGTATGCATGAAGATTTATAAAAATTTTAAAACTTTTAGTTTTTTTCTCAAGCAAACTTTTCAAAATCATTCATTATTTTAAGAAAATTTCTTTAAGGATTTAAGGCTTTAGGGTTTAAGGGTTTAGGGTTTAAGGGTTTAGGGTTTAAGGGTTTAGGGTTTACGGGTTTAGGGTTTAAGGGTTTAGGGTTTAAGGGTTTAAGGGTTTAAGGGTTTAGGGTTTAAGGGTTTAGGGTTTAGGGTTTAAGGGTTTAAGGGTGTAGGGTTTAAGGGTTTAAGAATTAGGGTTTAGGGTTTAAGGGTTTAAGGGTTTAGGGTTTAAGCGTTTAGGATTTAAGGGATTAGAGTTTAAGGGTTTAAGGGTGTAGGGTTTAAGGGTTTAGGGTTTAAGGGTTTAAGGGTTTAAAGCTGAAGGGTTTAAGAATTAGGGTTTAGGGTTTAAGGTTTTAAGGGTTTAGGGTTTAAGCGTTTAGGATTTAAGGGTGTAGGGTTTAAGGGTTTAAGGGTTTATGGGTTTAGCGTTTAAGGGTTTAAGAATTAAGGTTTTAGGGTTTAAGGGTTTAAGGGTTTAAGGGTGTAGGGTTTAAGGGTTTAAGGGTTTAGAGCTTAAGGGTTTAAGAATTAGGGTTTAGGGTTTAAGCGTTTAGGATTTAAGGGTTTAAGCGTTTAGGATTTAAGGGTGTAGGGTTTAAGGGTTTAGGGTTTAAGGGTTTAGGGTTTAAGGGTTTAGGGTTTAAGGGTTTAAGGGTTTAAGGGTTTAAGAATTAAGGTTTTAGGATTTAAGGGTTTACTATTTAGTGGTTTAGGGTTTAAGGGTTTAGGGTTTAAGGATATGCGGGGTCAAAAACAGGGGGTTTCCATTGAAAAAAAAATTGACTGAAATGACCTTGAAGGTCATAGTCAAGATCACGTTCAAGGTCACCATTAAGGTCCTCGTTCAAGATCCTAAAACTTTCATCTGAGACGTTTTTCTCGAAAACGCATATTCACGCTGATAAGCCGTCTAGACCTTGTTTCAGCTCAAACCACCTTGAAATGACCTTGAAGGTCATAGGGGTCACATGACTTTGATACATACCTGAACGTAAAATTTTCCGTTCTTTCGAATGGCAGTGTCAAAAATAGGGGTTTCCATTTGAAAAAAAAAAGTTGACCTTGAAATAACCTTCAAGGTCAGTCTCAAGGTCATGTTCAAGATCACCAGTCAATTTCTCGTTGAAAGTTACTAAAGATATGACCATAACCTTTTGAAAAAGTACCAGCCCTGGGAAAATAGGGGGGGGTCCGATACTTTTTGAAGACCTTGTATACATCCATACAGACATTTTTCATAAATCATTTATTCTTGTTCCTGACACCTTAGAATTCAATTATAACAGGTTTTTCAAACAACTCCAAAAATTACTATCACAAAGCTTCTTCTAGAAGGAAGCAATTTGAAAATAAAATTCAAAAATATTTGTCATTAAAAAATTTGACGATAAAATTTAAAAATTCGTATTAAAAATTAAAAAAAAAATATTCTCATCCGAGCGACATTAGGAGTGAGGTAAACTCCGCTAATTCAATATTAAAAATTGTTAAAAAATAATGGTTTTCCCCGCATTAATCGTAAAATATCAAATTTTATTGTATCAATATGTATTATCAGTTATTTTAACAATAGTTATTTAATGTTTGTATATAATTGAAAAAATGTATATACTCTTTCTGTTTTTAGAACGTAGTCGTCAAAGTGCAAGAGAGTGCAGAGCAAGAAAAAAATTACGTTACCAATATTTAGAAGAATTAGTTTCTGACAGAGAAAAAGCTGTTTTTGCGCTTCGAAAGGAATTAGAAATGGTATATATTTTTGACTATTTTTTGAAGTACTGTTAGATGCGAATTTTTAAATAAATAAAGTAGTGTAAAATTCACTCTGATTTTTGTGAGTTACCCGAATTATTTCTAAATAAGCTTTAACCAGTAGTTTTTCGATATATTTTTTTAATTTATTCGAATTTGCGAAGAATATTAGAAAGATCAAAGAAGCTGCCTTATAGTTAACCATCTTCAATTATTTTTGAAATTCGAAATAATAATTTAACATTTACCTCCCTGACCGATTACACAGGCTCACAATAAAAAGTGGTCTGTACTTTTCCAGAAACATGTATATTCCTATGTATTTATCATCGCTAAATTCGACTCTGAAATCATATTATCGAGTACTCCAGCGATTTTTCAAAAGAAGTGCAAAAAATATAAGTAGGGTAAAAGTGGCATATTTTTCCCGCAAAACTGGTATGCGAGAAAAATGAGAAATTTTTTCCAAAAATTTCAAAATTTTCAAAAATGAGGAATTTTTAAAAATTTCAAAATTTTTAAAAATCTTAAAATTTTCAAAAATCTCAAAATTTTCAAAAAATTTCAGAATGCGACGTTGTTTTGACCCCACTTTTCAGAACCAAAAAATGGCCTTTCCGCTCGAGAATGGAATAAAATACTATATGCAATACGAGGCAAAAGTAGATTTTTCCGTTGGGTGATTATGCTGCCCTTACAAGAATATTTTTCGCGAGAGTGCGTTTACTGCCCGAGCGAAGCGAACGTTCGGACCGTAAACTCACCCGCGGGAAAAATCTTCTACTTTTGCCCCTTGTTGCATAATGTACTATTTTTTTATGATTTTATGAAATTAAATAGAATGAAAAATGATACATCAAATCTGACTTAAAATTTTTATTCTACGGATGAAAATACATCCAAAACCACAGTTCGAATTTTTTTAGAAATTTAGATTCTTACGGGACTTCGAAAACTGTAGGAGTGCATAAAAACTATAGCTATTAAAACTGTGATGAACTGATACGTTTAATTCAAATTTGTATACGTGTATATCTTGTAACGACGCGGATTTTCCGCAAGTTACTAATTAAAATAACAGCCAGTCCGGGGCTGCCTGATCCAGAGCTCTCCTTAATAAGTTCAAAATATTAATAACCGAAATATTCTTTGTTCGAGTGCCTGAAAAGTCAAGTCGGTGGAAGAGGGATTCGCCGAAACACCAAAAATAGTAAACACGACACGCGTCAGCAGAGAGCACAAAGACGAAGTAGATCCCCACTCAAAAACATCGCGGAGCAGCATGGGTCAACAAGCTGCTAGAGGGGTCTGTACGCAAGAGCATCGACGAACTTGCGGCCAACCGGCGGCATCGTCCCGGCTGAATCAATCGCGCCCGTCATCGCTATGTGAAAGTTCGAACTATCGAAAAACCTCCGAACTCGGGAGTTAAAGGTCGCTTTCGGGAATACTCTACAGAACCTCTTAGAACCTCCTAATACCGAAAAACGAAGTGAGTACGGCTGACTGCCGATTTCATTACCGCGAGTCTTAAATCGAATGCGCGGCTAGGTGCATCGGAGTTGCAGAACGGTACAATCGGTTTCGCGTGTGAGTTGTTTGTGCGGTCGGTTCTGAGAGGCGAGCGAGCTGTTCGTAGTGTGTGGTGGGACCTCGGGAATCTGGGATATCTGTGACGTGTTGCCTATGTGTTAAGTTAAGGCTATCTTTCGTATATAAAATTCAGTGTCGATTCGCGGTGCCTAATTTAGGGGGAGGCTCCACACGGTAAATTTCGACACACGTGCTCGGGAGATTTTCTTATTGATTAAGAGATTCGCTCGCGGTTATTGATCGACGTAGTTTATTTCGTAGTGGTTTGGGACCCGTGTACACCAAGGAGACTACGCGGGAAGCGATGGTGTGAGAGAGGGTCGTCCTCTAAGGTTTGGGCCGGCGTGCTGCCCGAGGATTGTACCTGCAGGAGGACTTGGGAACTCGGTCGGTCGTGCCGAGGGTTGGACGCAGCCCCGCGGCCGTGAGCGAGTGCTCCGGATTCCGCTTAGGTGCGGAGTCGCCTCCTCCTCGTTCAAATTAGGGTATCTCGGGATCGTACGCGCGTATGTTAGGAGAAAAAAACGAGAATCTCTGGGTTTGCGAGGAGAGCGGGTTGTCTGAAGGACGGATATTTGAGAAACTCAGCAAGTTAGGCTGTCTTCTTCGGATTGTGTAACAGGCTGTCTGCAGTATTGTCAGACCTATTTAGTATAAAAGCAGGAGGCGCCCCTTGGATAAAACGGTATATAAGGAGGAAAAAGCGCTAGTTTTTAAACTTTGAATATAAATCAAACGTTTTTAAAAAAAATTAATGATTTTTTAAAACAATAGTCATTTTTATGCATTTATTTAATCGTTTAAAATATTATCGATTATCAGTATTATAAATATCAGAATCAAAATTATTTTACATTGACGTAGAAATCGGAAAATCATAACGTGTGTTCTTGCGCAATAATTGTTTGGAATATAATAATCCTTTTAGCAATTCATCACCTAGTTTTGACCTTTTATTACTTTTTATGGCATTTATAACAGAAAATTGTCTTTCCACGTTTGCACTGGTATGAGGCAAGCTAACTAAATAAACTGAAAGTAAATTTAGATAGATGTGGAAACATTGATTGCTTATTAACATGTTTAAAAGATATCTTTTTCCAAAACTCAAGTGTTGGTACCTTAAAAATCAAGAATTTCTATATTTTTCATAAGCCTCCATTCTGTACCTAAATTTTGTATCTGATTAGTCGGTATTATATTTGGAAATAAAACAGCCCCAGGAGCGATTGTAGAAATATTTTTTATATTGACTGGATTTATAAAACCCAAAAGTTCAAAAACTGAGTTATCTAATGGCAATCGTGTAGTTATCTGTTGAATAGCCTCGATATAAAAATCTAAAGATCGACTTCGAAACAAAAGTAAAGAATTTTCTTCAATGTTTGTTGCATTGCAGTAGCAGCATAAGTACCAAAATACATCTTTTCCATAGGTAGGAAATATCGTGGATTCTTATAATCTATATTTTTCTTCTTGTGAACCTAAATAACCTGGATCTAACAAATAACACTCTAACATAGTGTTTACTGTATTTTTCACATAAGTGAAAATATTGTAAATTGGTGGCTCTTCGAATTCGACAAAATATTGAAATTCTTCTAAACGACTGAAACACTTTGAGCTGTTGCTAAAATAATTATATATTCCTCGACACATATCTTCCACATCACGAGGAGGTTTCATGCATGTGTATGGCGAACATAAATTGAAACTGTGCCAAATGCACCTCATGACAAATAAATGCGGAATTTCATTTAAAAGAAAATGCGAAACCAATCATATTCTTATTATACGGAATACTTGCATTTTTCATACGTGCAACGATATTGTTGAATAAAGTTTCTGAGTCTGCGTCAGTTACAAGTATCAAGTCGAAAAATTCATCATAAATAGTTGTGAATTCAAAATCAGCTAAGCGAACTACGATGTTGCTTCATATTATTAATTAAGTTTTCCTTGCATTCTTTTCTTAAAACATTTGTAATAATACGTGACGTTTTCGTCTTTGAGCATGCCAGCTTTTTCGCAATTTCTGAATCAGGTAAAATTGCTTTTATACGTTGAGGAAGATGTTATATAAGTCGAAGCGATAAATTATGTTCTACAGTAAAACCAGCTAAATGAATTTCCGCATTTTTTACTTGTGTTGCTATTTTGATTTTTCACTATTATTAAATATCGAAGAGTGCAACATAGATTAAACTTTCATACCTGTAAAATATTGTTTATACTTTTCTGTCATCATGTGTCGAAATAATTGAACTTTACCTGATTTTATGATAATTTCTGTTTCACAAAATATGCAGTCAGCACAGTGAGCATTTTTTTTACTAGCGCATATCCATGATTTGAAATTCGGATTAATTTCCCATACCTTGTTGTATTTTTGGTCGTACTGTGTTAATGTTCTCTTACATTTTTTTCTCAGGCGGCCCAGAATTCGACTCTTCGTTCTCGACAGAAGAATCCGTGCCTGCTGTTACAATAAAAAGTATATTACTTTATCATTGTACATCGGAATATGTTTTAGGTTATACTAAAATAATTATTATATTTTCGGTTGAAATGCTAGATGGTTCGTCATTGTACACTTACTCTTTATTCACATAAATGAAAGTAAAAAAAGTTTAGAAAATTTCTGGGGCTACCTCCAAACAATATTTTTTCCAATTAGTAGTCAACCTTTTATCCAGGGTTGCGTTGCGATTGCGCAAAACAGCTCCAAGTTGCACACTTCAGAGTGAAATAACGTAGGAAGTATATCTACATCATAATTCAATATATAAATATACTTCCTACCTTATTTCACTCTGAAGTTTGCAACTTAGAACAGTTTTGCACAATCGCAACGCAACCCTGCTTTTAACATGCTTTCATCGAATCTAGAGTATCTAGCCTATCCTAATGCTCCTGTACAAATCGAAACTCGATCTCCGAATTTGCACACATTTTAGAGATGGCGCTCATTGTTATAATTGCCGTTAGCATTCACTAGAATCGGAACGTAAAACTAGCGAAAGTTAAAAAATTTTTTTAAAAAAACATGAATAGTGCGACGAAATGTCGTACACCACAAAGCGCACCGCTAAAGGATTCTTGTTTACAGACGCGGACTAGCGGCCCGAGATGTTGACGACCAGGAATTCTATATCCAAGGGTAATTGATTGTGTCTGCGTACACATTAGAGTATGTGTGTGTGCATGATTGAATTTTGATTTGAATATTAGCATAGTACCGCTGTGATCGCCGAAAGGTTAACTCGTGTTTTCAGAGTAATAGAGATCGGAGTGTTTTGGAGTTTTTAGTGAGATCGGTGGAGTTTTTCGAGGCGAAATCACGAGTCGGCTGATAATTGTTGTTAGAGGTTTTGGAAGGAGTTGCAGCTTGTTGGTGTAAATTTGTTGTTCGTGGAAACCGAGAGAAAGCTTAATTCGAGTAAGTGATAGCGGTTAATAGTTCGAAGTTGTGTGAGAGAGAAATTGGGTGCGTGTGTGTGACACGAGATAATTGAATATTATTGAAAATATATTATCTCATATTGAAATTGAATTGGTGTTCGTGTTTTATTTATTTCCCTGATCCTTGCAAGCTTCCGAGTTAATTGCCCGATTAACTACCGGTCTTTTGTCAATTAAATAAATTATTGTCAGGTGCGTTGGACAATAAACAATAATTGTTTAAACGCACTGTGACAATAGTTATTGCAACACTTTGGCGAGACCCAAACAATATCCCCTCCAAGATCACCAGAATGTTCGGCGGGGCGATACCCTCACCAAGATCACCAGAATGTTCGGCGGGGGATACTCCCACCAAGACCACCAGAATGTTCGGCGGGGAGTTACTCCCACCAAGATCACCAGAGTATCTGGTGGGTGTTACCCCCTCCACTGCCCGTTTATAATTGAAAGAATCAAAAAACGACAAAATTTCAGTTATAAATGAATACTGTTAAACTTTTAAAAAGTGATAGAAAGGATTAGGAACAGGAAACTTATAAATAAATTATAAAAGTAAGTAAAATTAAAAAATTATTTATTGATATATGGATTCGTTCAATGCAGTTACAATATTGTAAATATGTAGCGATATAAATTGATAAAATAAATCGGTAACATCTGATTTGCTAAGTAATATTTGACCCTTCGTGTCTTTCAAGCGTGTTTCTACAGTATTCGTGATCGATGTAAATACAGTATCGTCAGCTACATTTACAACGTCTTTAACAATATCAGGCGTGTAAAATGTTATCTGCGCTTCGTGCATAAGACCACTTTTATTAACAATATGTTTTTAAATTTCATTCGCCACGCAACTTATGCTACTTGTTAGAAGTTTTCAATGTTCTAAACGTATATCGATACACTTCGTCATGTACTCGTACAAACAATCAAACGTAACCTTCTTCATTACGATGCTACGCCGATATCGCTTAATTGGTCCAGGTGCAGCGGGTCGTTTGTTCTCTTCGATTTCGATAGCTTTATCTTGATGACTCCTTGTAAATTTTAAGGTCCATCCAGTGCCGTAAATCTTTTGATCCACTAACTCGTCGGCGAAACCACGAAAATACTTTGAAACATCACCAAAACTATTTTTAAACTCTATCCACTCGTCGTATGAAAAGCCGATTTCATCAAAATCGGCACCCAATGGCCGCGCCGCAGGTGTATAGTGTTGGTCCTTCAAGTTATCGTACTCCCAATCAACGGCAATCTTTTTCGTGTAAGATTTGTTGAGGCTGTAAAGAGTGCCGAATATCTGATGCGGATGACGATTATTGCTTTGATGTTTATCAGCCATCTTGACTTGACTTGAGTCTTCAAACGAATAAAAACGACTACTTCGAGAGAGCTCCAGACTTGTGCTGGTGTACTCTCGAACGAAAAGTGGTGGTGGCGAAAAATTGTCGTTACAAATGCAATAAATATTCTCAGAAGTTATTGCGCGAGACAAAGAGTGTCGAATTATGCTTGAACGACGTGAAAGTGCTGACGCTTTGGGATTCAATTTCTAACAAAATTCCATCAACGACATCTTAGAACTGCAAGTTTGTAAACATCTGACGATGCAACCGCTTCCGATGAAGCCTCTGTCAGCATTTTTATATCGTACGTGTCGTCTTACTATTTCATCGTTTTTCAACAAATCGTCAGAAAAATTACTGAGAAATTTATTGAAACCCAAACCAGTAGCCATATAATTTAAAAACATGATACAATACTGCCCGCATACATTAGAACATTCGCTCTGCAGCTGTACAACATTCCAGCGAAACTTTTTACAATTTTTACGCGTTCGATTTATGTGATCTAGTATAAAAGGCGGAAACCCAAAACTATCGAAATAAAAGCCATTGCAAGATTTATCGACGTATATAGCCACCCAATGCATCCCAGGCTTCGTATGATCGTCAGTGTTTAGAACAAACGCCGTCGGTTTCGTCCACACCCTCGGTATCTGATCGGCTGAGAATACGCCTACGGAGTGTAAATAGAGCTGCGAAAGATTCTTCAAAATTTGAAGGCTGTCCATAACTAATTTCCGTAATCTTTTTTTTTTTTTTTTTTTTTTGACAATTTCGAAATATCCAAGATTTTAAGCGATACACGTTATTTAAGGTACAACGATATTTTTTAAAGCACGGTTTAATAGCGTGATGAATACAATAAACATCAGATGATAAAGTATAGAAAGGCGGACTATCAAAGTAGGATTCTAAATTAATTATATCGCAAGACATAATTTTCAACGCAACCAACAGAGTCCGGAGATGCGGCGACATTGCGGGAGTTTCGGTTGTTGTTGGAAAGTGTGGCCACCATCCCACCTGTCCTACAAGCTCAGGTGGTGGAATCGGCCACACATTTCCTAAAAATTTGTCGGAAGTGAGGTGACCGATGCAGTGAGTTGGGGTTGCGCGTTTCGGGAATTCAAAACTACACATCGTAGTAGGATGATTTCGCGCAAGGTTTTGTAAAGCACTTTCAAAGATACTTCACCGTCAAAGTAGTCAATGCCGTGATGATGTTGAGAGAGCCAATTATTCTGTCTTCTTGCCTCTTCAGTCAAAGAATCGATGGGTGTAGACGCGGCTACAATCCAATGGCCATTAAAATCACCGTTAACCGCAACTACTGCAACCTCCTTCGGTACCGTACTAAAATTGAGTCCTTTGAAACACTGAATATCTACAATTAACTCCATCGTGTTTTAAAACTTGTGAAAACTAGCAAGACTCGTAGCAGACTAACGCCGTACGAGTAACCGCAGGACCGCCCATCCGCGTAAAGCGGCAGCGCCATCTGATCTACCCACTAAAGTCGACGATGACTTGTCGCGAAGCGTCAATTTCCAAGATATTAACGTACTCTGCGTACACGGTACAGTTCACCGTGTTCGTCAAAGCATCGGTGAAGCGTACATCTAATCTGACGCTACCATGCTTAACTAAATTCCAATGGCTGCAATCATTAGCCGATAAATCGGGAGTCAAGTCGAAGGCGAATAGACAGTATCCGGATGAATAAGCCTGACGCGTAATTTAATTTCCTTCATTATGAAAGTGTATACCAGTACCAGAAACAGTGTATGGTAAGCGTCCACGTATAATTTTTTCGATTTAAAATCCGGTTACAGCGGTTTCGAAGGTATTTGCACACCGTCAACGTACAAACATAGAAAATTTATATTAAAATGTTGAAAGTTAAAAGGGTTAAATTTTCTATCTCCGTTAAAAGCTTTATTATCAATAAAGCCAATAATAATTCTCTTTGGAAGCTAACCCAATATAATATTATCCAAAGTTTCGCCGTGGATACCGTTGTGCATGGTTACAGCTTTGACTTCTACTCTCGTAAGAGGATATTTGGCCGTTGTCTTTGAAAGTACTTGTGCATGAGCCAATAAAACACCCGGATTAATCTTTACACGTCTGATCAACAGATTAGCTTACTCGATATGAACAGAAAAATGACCCGTAGGATCCATAAGGAAAAGCTGTCGCGAGAATTTACTAAGCGCACTCTTACCTCTACGCAATTTATCAAAAGTTTTTCCTGATTGAATACATCGCAATGAAGGTGGCCAATCAAGTCTACTGAATTCTTGCCCGACAGCAATTTGCGTCGTTTTTCAAGACCTTTGTTCTCATCTCCCGTGTCGTCCATTTTTCCAGCGGTGTCGTCGCACCACAAGATGCTCGACAAATGCTAAGATTTTGCAGCAGGATACCTTCGGGTAATCTCTTCTCGCGGAATCGTCCAGCGCGTTGAATAGAGCGTTTGAGGACATGTGTTTCCATCCAAGATAACCAATGTACAGCTTTTTCGGATTGATTATCCAGCCATCTGTAGCCTTGCGGCGGTATAATTCGAATTTGATTCTTCTTTAAAAACTTTTTCCGAAATACGCGCATACAGGTCGAGGTGATGGTCGTGCACTCGACGAAAGGATCTACGTCAAATTTCATAAATGTTCTTCTAAAAGCTAAACAAGCTAGGCCTAAAATAGTTACGTCTTGTTTGCAGTATTTGACAATTTCTTGTTGAAAGTTAAACCTGTATTCTTTTTCCGTTTACTCTTTATGCCACATTAAAAATTGTTCTCTTTCCTTGATATTCATAGTGTCTGGTCCATACATGTCCAAAGGTGGAAGCGGCCCATCGTACAACTGATTTTCAGGTGTGTTAAAGAAATGTGGAAAAACACCTTTTTCGATTTCTGGTAAACCGTAGGCTTTAGGTAAATTACTCAAAGGCATATGAAAATAATTTAAACTGTCTATAAATTTTGCTTTGAGTATTTCTATTATAATTTTTTATTAAAAAATATACGAATAATTACAATCGGTAGGAATCTCGATATTTGGGGCTGATATCGATGATTCTGCGACTGCAACTAAAGTATTGCTTCTCTTCCCCGGTCACAGTGGCCACCTCGGCAGAGCAGGCTCACATCAGCTCTTCAGACAATGACAGCGGAAAATACTGCCAGAGAATTCGGGCACTCCCAGTGTGCTGTGACAGGGGAGCATCTGAGAAGGGGAGGATTGTATGATAGGATATGTGGATGTAGGGTCGGGTAGTTTGCCTGTTGGTCCGTGGAGGATATTTTATGTACCCTCTACCCCGTAAGCGCGTTCTTCACGTCTACAGAGCGTTCCTCTATCCGTCACTCGAGAGGACGCGCCACATGGGAGTTTTCAGGCTGTGTGCGTGTGTGCGCGTGTGTGTGTGCGTGTGTGCGCGCGTATGTGTGTGCGGGTGTGTACAAAGTGTTTCATTTTAATCCGATCACGCGATAAACCTCTCGAAAAACGAACGATATCAAAAAATGTCCTCTACAAAAATTGAAGGGGGTCAAAGGAGCTGTCCAATTATTTTTTTTTCCAATTGTTTTTTTTATTTCCTAAAAATCCATCCAGATTTAAGGTCGTACGAAAATTCCCTCTTTTACTTTTGCTTCGCTTAACTCTGGAAATATTGCGCATAGATATTGAAAACATTTACTTGATTTATCTAGTGCCTTCACAAACTATTTCATTATACCTAGCTTTATATGTAAAGGAGGTAAAAGAATTTTTTTTGGTTGAACCAAAGGTTTGTAAAGGACATTCAATGATCCCGGTTTCAACTCTTTTCTCTGCTTCCAAACATTTGTTGTCCAATGTTCACTATTCGCTCTGCTATCCCATTCGCAAATAAAACAAGGATACTTTGTATATCCACTTTGTTGGCCTAATAAAATAGATATTATTTTAAAGTCCCCACAAATCATCCACTCATGTTCCTTGTAATTGATTTTTTGTAAGAGGAGTTTTAAATATTCATATTTTTCATCGAATTTTGTTGAGTAAGCAATAGGCACATATGGATATTTATTTCCGTTATGAAGGAGAACTGCTTTTAAACTTCGGGTAGACGAATCCATAAACAGTCTCCGTTCGTAAGGATCGTACAATTCAAGACCTAAAGCATACATCAACCCTTAAATATCATTACAGTATACGAGTGAATCCGATTCTGAATATAAATTGAGAAACTCCTTTCTCGGTTTTTTACCATGAAAAGCTTGTTTCAGGGGAAAGAATATCTTTTTCTTGTAATCCTCATCCTAGTAAAATGGCAGCATCTTTTGAAAGATGTAAATCTCTCACCAAATCAGTTAATTCTACCTGGCTGAATGTTTGAGGCTTGCCAGTAGACAAGCGCAATTTTTTATTATGATAAATGGGGACAAATTCTTCTTCATTTTCTTCTACTTTTCTTGATACTTCTGAAGGAGACGGGGCTATTGTAACAGAGGGATTTATGTATTGAGATAACTCCGCTATAGTAGTTAATCAAACTGATTGCGAAGAATCTGGTTGAGGAGAAGGGTTAGATGTAGAATGAGAAATAGGTTTTGTTACTGATTTGACATTTGGATAAACAATTTTTTTTAAGCTGTTTTTATTTAATACTATAGGTTTCCCATCATTTATCAAACAAAAGTAACAGTCATTGTGGTAATTTTGAGGTTCACGCCATTGTATAGGAGAACTGAAAGGTAAAGATTTTTTACTTCCTTTCTTCCAAAGTCTTAGAGATTCAGCACATGTATTACAAATGGAACATGGAACATAAGGTTTGTTTAAGTTTTGAATTTTCTGCGCATAATATTCTTCATAAATTGTTTTTATAGTTGGTGTTAGATTTTAAAGCTGTTTAATGATACAAAATTTACCAGCAACATAACAAAATTTATCTTTATCATTTATGCAACTCCTTCCAGACTTCTTGGTTCGAAAAGTATGGATTCAACTGCTGTAAATTTTTATGAATTAATTTTTTAAACTTTGTAATATAAATAGTATAAATTCAATCAAAATGGTGACTGTAGAAAAGATGACGACGATAAAACAGTTGGTGTACAGTTATCGTAAGTAAGAAGCATAATACCTAAATATTTATTGTGTTGTAAATTTATCAAATTAATGAAAAAAACAATTTAGATCTACACAGTTGAAATAGTGTTGTTCGCACCATTTTTGTATAAAAACAGAAAATAAAAATTTAATTTAATTCAAATACAGGATGTTTATTCTCAATGTAGTAAAACTAATATACAAACAGTCAAAGTTGAGTAAATGAGTTTAGGAGTTACAGTCTGTGGATTTCTGGATTTAAGAACCTCAGTTTCGTGAAAATGAATACGTTGGTTGTTGGGTTGGGATTTGTAGATTTGAACTTGTTTTCGAATTTAAAATATGTCGATTTAATCATTGGTTTGATGTTTGTGAGTTTGTAACATTAAGAATATTAAGCTTAGTGTTTTTGTAAGTTTAAAAATAAAAGAATTGAAACTATGTGGTTTAAAATTTTAGGATTCGCAAATTTTTAGCTTGCGATTTGTGAATTTAGGGTTTAGTAATAAGAGTAATTTTTTTATATCGTTCGTTTTTCCAGAGATTTACAGCGTGATCGGATTAAACTGAAATACTTTGTATGTGTGTGTATGTGTATGCACGTACATTTGCATATTTACAAATATATTTAAGCATGCCTATGTCTAAATATATATAAACCACGAGCTAACAAACTTTAAACTAATAGTTTGGTTCTTGTTCATTCGGTGCACTACAGTACCTAAGTAGCTTAGACGTAAACTTTAAATTGTTATATCTCAATGAAAAAAAAAAAAAAAAAATATTTGATCAAACTTAAGTTCATTTGAAAGAGGAAGACTTACTCTTTAAGATACATTAATACGTTTTAAAAAAAAATAATTAGCAACAATCTTATGTAACCTCAAAAACATGCAAAAACCGTGTTTTTTGCACTTTTAGGTTAGGATATCTCAAAAACCTTAGGTGATCGAGCAATTCTGTTGCCAGATTCGTTTTCAGTGACACAAAATCTACGCGAAATGACTATTCGTGTTCAATCCAAGAGAGTCATGTCGACCTGTGTATTATATTTGAAATATCTATAATATTTAAAATAAAAATTATAATTTAAAATTTACTTATAAAACATTTCTTTTATTACAGTGTAAACAATAATATTTAAGAATACAAATTATTATTAAGGATACTGTAAATAATTAAAAAAATTTTTCATTTTTGTTCAATAAAACAAAAAAAAAGAAAAAAAAACAATTTTTAATGAAATTTCATAAAAATGAATAACGTTTCATTATTTTAATTTTCTAATTCATAATACGAAATGTACTACGAAATACATAGTATGTGACGTCTATGACGCGTCAGGACAGT
>JAWWEO010019375.1:0-14842 GCA_035582975.1 Ormyrus labotus | reverse complement strand
TACTGACTTTGTAGACTATTATTTATTCTTGGAATATTTTTGTAATTGGATACTAATTTACTATTTTTTGTGAAATTCTGAAATATTTTTATGACTATTACGATATTAACTGTCATAAATACTGAAGTATAAAGTATACAGACTATATATACTGTAACCATAGACTTATAGAGATAGACTGCGCCTCCTGCCTAAAGCGCTGAAGACAGGATAAAAGAGAGAGGGCAATAGCTGGAGTCGTGCTCTCGTTCTAATTGCCGTTTGGTGGGGAGAAACTCGTAACTCATTTGGTCTATGGTTCCGAGTTAGCTATTGCCCTCTCTCTTTTATCCCGTCCTCAGCACTTTAGACAGGAGGCGCAGTCTATCTCTGTAAGTCTATGACTGTAACGGGCTGGGGTTGCGGTGTGAGAAAGAGAAAGAAGGAAGATAAAGCTCGGAAGAGCGGAGCTGCGCACCGCACGTTGCGCGCACGGTCCGCCGCGTGGCGAGCGACTCTCGCCATGTTACGCGCTCTCTTCCCCGTGTAAGCGGAAGAGACGTGTGGCGCGCGAGGTGGGGCAGCCATTTCGTGCGCCAGTTTTCGGCCCGCTATTGCACGCAGCTGTTGAATCCGGCTGTTTACCTAGTTTGTGGTGCTGTGAGAGTGCCTTAAGTGACGGAGATACAAGTGACAGGCGAGCTGCAGCCGCCTCCACAACAGCCGCGAGAGCTGGCTTTGCCAACGGAGCGGCAGCGTGCGATAAGCACCACAGCGGCAGCCGTTATCGCTGAGAGTGCGAGAGAGACGATGATAGAAAGAACGTCGAATTGCGCGGCTGGCCAGCACCTAACAGTAGGTTTTTTATTGTTAAATAGCGGCGATGTTTCGCGCGATCCTCAGCCGTTATGATAACTAACGCAAGGAACCGCAAACTTAATTTTCCCCGGTGCGGACCCCGGGAAGGCCAAAATTTCGCACGGTTCGGCAGCGGCCGAACCCAACCGAGCGGCACCGAGCGCGCACGAAAAAAGTCTCGACCTGCGCGCGACTTAAATATTGATTCTTTTTGTTCGTTTTTGTTTCATTAGTTTTAATAAACGTTTCACGCACTCGGCGTGAATCTTATTTTATATAAATCATTTGTTGGTTTATTGAGCGAGTTTCTAACCCCGAATCCTCCCGCTACCGACGTACGGTTTTTCGTGGTTTTCAGCTAGCCGGCGGGAACGAGAAAACAGCTAACGGGTTTTTAAGCTGCGGCTTCAAGTGTGAAGAGAGCCGCAGCGTTGTACACGGAAAGGCCGCGGTGTAAGAGAAACACCCGGCTCCGAATAAATTAAACATAACTTATTTCACGACTTTCAATAACAGTCACTCCGTTACACCGTGTAATGTTTAAAATAACGTTAACTCATGTTACCGTCTAATGTTTCAAATAACGTTAATTTATGATAACCGTGTAATGTTTAAAATAATGTTTATTTATGTTAATCGTTAGTTACATTGATAATGACGTTGAATTTTGCAAGAAAAAAAGAAAAAGTATACTTTTCTTAGGGGTGGAGGGGGGAGGATAAACAATTTTTTTTCAAATTTTGATAGTTTACGGTGGACACGATATCTTAAAAACTTCTGTATCGATCCGATTCATCTTGAACATAGTTTTACAATACATATTTTACTAGTTCGCAACGTTTTTCCTTTTTATTTTTTTTTCGCCGATGCTCGGCACAGTTTAGGAAAAAAGTAGGCAAATTAGAATAGTGCTTAGGCGAAGAAGGCCCTAAGCAGCCGAGACAACCCTCTAGAAACCACAAAAACCTACTCAAAGAAAGAACCGAGCAACCAACGATGAGACCTGAAAGAAAAAGAAGAATTAGAATGTGTCAGAAGAATGATTATTATTGGATTAAAACTTACCTATTTATCTGCTCGCACACAGCTGAAATCCTCATGACCATCTGCTTGGCTCGCAGCATCCTGGAAGGTCATCCTCGAAGACATTCACACCTGAAGAAAGGCAAAGAAGAATTAGTATAGGTTTCGAGCAAAGGTGAGAGTGTCGAAGCACTGCTTATAGCCACTCTCATGGTTGTTAATAAATGCATGCAAAGGTACGAAACATGCAGATTAGTTTAAGAAGAACATGCAGACAAAACAACATTAAAAATAAAGAGGAGCGTACAGCTCTTTACTTACCTAACAAGCATGCAGCTCTCGCACCAGCTCCAAGCAGGAAAGCAGCATCCAGAAGACACATCTGATGACACGCCTGATGACTGCTCCAGCATCAAACCTAGGATGGAGCAGAAGAAATTAAAAAAAGAAATCAACAAAAGGTGAGAGTTTGAAGAGCTCAGCTTCCCAGCATGCACTCTCAACAGGATGTTAATTATTAGTGCATGCAGATTAGAAAAGGCATGCAAGACAGAACAACAGATAATAAATAAGAAGCCCACGAATGAACACTTACCTTGGAAATGTGAAGATCGATGACCTCGAAAACACGAAGAGCTGCACCCCTGGAGTTGAAGAGAGAGCGGTGAGGTACATAACCTCGAACCGCCCATCGTCGTCGTCGGCAGCTCACGCAGCATCGCTGAGTGCCTTGGGGCGTCCAAGCACCATCTCCGCAGCGTCAGCACGGAGAAAACAAACTTTCAAAACACCCGCGAAGCCGGACTCGAAAACGACACTACGAGTCCCGGCTGAGCGCGCGCGCACCGCATCGCGATGCAGATTCGATGCGGCATGCGCGCGAAAGTGCCCAGTGAACGCAAAGCGGTTCGTCGCATGCAAGCGCGCAGCGAACACGCATGCGCGCACAATCTTGCGGGGCTCATCACAGAATCGATCGACGCAATCGATCTCTTCGTCGCGCGACACCGACTAGAACGGTCGCAACTCTCTTTGTCTCGCAACGCAATCGGTTTTTGTGCCATCCGTATCTCGCGTGTGAAGGCAGCCGGCGCTAGGATCACCGGACGTTGAAGCGGAGGAGCACCGGCCCAGGACATCATCAATTCTTAGGGTAATCCTTTAGTTTAGTTACGCGTGTTCAGCGTCGGGCATCGTCGCGTCGCGCTCGCGAATTCCGGGAACTCGCGTCCCTCTCGTGCTCTATCGATTGAGTTAGTTTTTTGTAATTTTGCGGTAGTTTTCATAAATTGTATTGTGCTGTAAAAATAGAATACAGCTGACGCCCATCATTATCATTATTATTATTGAATAAACTAATTGTTAAGTTGTTTTATTAATTTGCTGATTTATTCATTTATTTTTCCCCCTCTCGTTACCGCAAATTCCCCATACCAAAAATGGGTTACAATTAATACTTTTTTTCAACTATTTGTGCTTCCCATGATTTTGGGAGGAGTTATCGTGGACACCTCAAAACGTATTTTTGTTTTAAATGGCCTCCATGAATTCGCTCTCACTGGCTTCTTTATGAATATTTTTTCACGATAAAATTACTGAATGTTCTTCAAATGTTATGTAACTATGTACTAAAAACTTTAATAAAGTAACTTTCATAGTCTTCAAAAAAAGTTTACAAAAAAGTTGGTCGATTAGACCCGTTATCCCATATCTCTCCCCCCTTAAATACATACATGTCATTTGTTTTAGAACAAAATATAAAAATTTGTATTTTTCTTTAAAAGATTTTTATCTACATGCTGAAAAAATACGAAACAATACACAGGCCAACAAAAATTTGCAAAGTATTTTTCCCAAAAACTAGAGTATACTTTCCCGAAGGATTTTGGTGCGCTGAATCGAAATCCGGTCGCAGAATTGCTCTATCACGTCAGGTTTTTGAGATATTCTAACCTAAATGTGCAAAAAACGCCGTTTTTGCCCATTTTTGAGTTTATGTAACTCTTCAGATTATAGTATATCTAAAAAACTACACAGTTTATCTCAAAGTACAAACCTTGAACTTTTTAATGGCGTAGAGTTTGCTTGAATATCTTTTTTTTCGCTGAGATATCGCATTTTAAAGTTTTCATTTTTCTGAATTTCGCTTTCTTTTACCTATACTGTGATCACACTTTGAAACAAACGCAAACTTTCGTACTCAACGCATCCTGCCCTTCTTGAGTTCGTTTGAGTAAATCCTCAACTAAAACACAAACCGCCAAATCAATTATACACTGCGTATCCAGAGTTCAACTAAGCAAATATTTCATTTTTCGAGACGTTTTTGCGATTTTCTCAAAATCCTGACGTGGTAGAGCAAAATACAAATGGATTGCGAAAAATGAAAACTTCAAAATGCGATATGTCAGCGAAAAAAAAAAGATATTTGAGCAAACTCAACCCCATTAAAAAGTTCAAGGCTTGTACTTTGAGATAACCTGTGTAGTTGTTTAGACATACTAAATTCTGAAGAGTTATATAACCTCAAAAATGGAAAAAAACGGCATTTTTTGCACTTTTACATTAGAATATCTTAAAAATCTGACGTGATAGAGTAATTCTGCGGCCGGATTTGGATTCAAGGCACCAAAATCCTTTGGGAAAGTATACTCTGATTTCTGGGAAAATTTTTTTCCCTGTGTTACTTTATTGCGTATAAATCGTTACTTCGAATTAAGATGCGAGATTCGGCAAATTGGACCGCTGTGCGACAGCGGAAGAAGCTCCTCAAAATCCTCCAGCTTCAGGCAGATCGCGCTCAAGGCCGACGAGGCGGCGTAGAAAGCGCAAGTACAACCCAAACCGGTATTTCGAGACCGACGATTACACGTCACCCTTTCCTTCGCCACCAAGATCGCCGACGCCCCCTCAGGAGCACCAAATTGGAACCCGAGGGGAGAGAACACCAAAAATGTTGAGACTCCTGTGGCGGTTTTGAGTCGACCGACAGTAGAGTCTAACACCAAAGTTATAGGGACGTGTAGGAGTAGAGATTAGCTTAATATTTCAAAATCAATAATAATCCAAAGAAGCGTGTGCGAGAAAGAGTCAGTTGAGTTTCTCAGCTCCTGCTCTCGGCGAAGCGGTAGAGTGTAGGTCGTAGTGAGAAAACGCGTAAAAGAGAAAGTCGGTGAAGCTAGCGAGAAATCGCCCAGCTCCTACTCTTCGTCATAAAACGGAAAGCGAGATTAAGATTGTTATTAGCGAGCGAAAATTAGAGAATAATCACGGTAAACAAATTCGTTATTTTCCCATGAAGAATTAGCTAGACGGGATCTCCTTTTGTAGAAAAGAAAAATGACTTTATTTTTGAAATATGACCCTCAAAATCATCAAATTAAAACAAAATTTCGGGTTTAACCCTTAAAGGGCCGGGATTTGAGAGGTCAGTATCTTCATAGAAATGAGGGAAAACGTCCCCCGCTTTTGATCAAACTATTGCCAAATGTCGGCGAGTCATTGGTATGACGCCTCAAGGCGTCATCCCGGCCCTGTATGGTGTAAGACTACGTTAAAATTTTTAAAATTTTCTAAAAATTAATTCTCAACTTAGGAGTATGTCTCTCAGCATTCTTTTGGCCTAGGAGGATAAGAAATAGTTGATTCCTTCAGAAATTTAAAAATCTAGCCCTAAGAGGGGTGAACTACCCCTATGTAATACCAGGCAACATAGGGTACCCAATTTCTGACTAATTTGGTATTCGGATCGAATGCAATTTCGTAAAAAATTATACATTACGGGGAGACTTATACCAATGAAAAATTATTTATTCGAGTAACTATATGATTGAAGCTTTTTTTTGCAATGAAAATTTCTAAATGAACCGCTTTCCGATAGTGGTAGTTTTGACCCCTTTACTATTGCATTTTTACTCTCATAAGGGATGTATTTGTTGTTTACTCCATAAACAAGGTTATCATGTATATATTTATGTTCATATGCATGATTAGTCTCAGAATCTTACATAAAAGTCATGACGCCTCAAGGCGTCATCCCGGCCCTCTAAGTTAATCATTTCTAACGTTAATGATCTTTCTATTTGAGATAATTTTTCTGACTCAAGAATCTTGAAAATATCAAAAATCAACCAAATTCAACTTTGAACTTTTTTCGCGGTTACAAAGTTTTTTCTTTGAGAAAGTAAAAAGAGCCTGAATGGAACAAGCCTCAGGAGGGGGGAGCTAAAAAAGAGCCTTGTCGATTTTTTATAAATAAGTAATTAACCCTTAGTCATAGTATCCTGTACAGAGGGAAAGTGGCTATACGGACAGATCCCGTGTAACGTCAGTGTAAAAAACTTAGAAAAAACCTAGAAGATCACTTTTTCCGTTATCTTCCATAAGATTCTCCGTGATCTACCCTTTCAGATAATCTTTCCGTGAGCTACCGTAAGAGGTCACTGTAGCTCCCGTAAGTTTCCGTGACGGTTTGTAGAGGTTTCGTAAAAATTCGTACAGCCTCTAGGGACTTCCATAAGAGTTCGTGGGTGTTCCCCAAGATTCGGTAAGCGTTGCTAGAGCCTCCGTAAGAATTCGTCAAGGCTTCGTAGGATTCCGTTAGAATTCCCGAGGGCTCTGTAGGATTCCGTAAGGGTTCGTAGAGGTTCTGTAAGGGCTCGTAGAGCCTCCGTAAGAGTTCGTAAGACTCCATAAGAATCCGTGGAGGCTCCGTAGGATATATATATATATATATGTACACCCATTGGTATATTCCGGGATTTCCTAAACGTTATTTACAGATTTTTGTGCATTAAAAAAGTTACCCTAAACTACCCCAACCGCCCCCCTCCCGTGCGTGGAAATCATTTGTTTAGCCGATTTAACCGAGTTACTAAAGAAATAATTCACTGTGGATGGCTCCAGAATCTTCCCGAGATTCTACAGAGCCCTTGGAAACTGTTATGGGATCCTACGGAGCCTCTACGGATTCTTACGGAGGCTCTATCGTACTGAAAATATCGTACTGAAAATATCGTACTGAAAATATCGTACTGAAAATTCGCCTGTCTATTGATCCGGCCGGAATCCGGTCTATCCGAGCGGATATCCTGCCTGATATTTTTAATAGAGAACACTTATGGAGCCTTTGCGAACCTTTACGGAATACTACAGAACTTTTGGAACTGTTACGGAATCCTACGGAGCTTCTACGGATTCTTACGAAGTCTTACGAACTCTTATGGAGGCTCTACGAGCGCTTACGGAGCTTCTGGGAACTCTTGCGGAATACTACAGAGCTCTTGGAAACTGTTACGGAATCCTACGGAGCCTTGATGAATTCTTACGGAGGCTCTAGGAACGCTTACCGAATCTTTGGGAACACCCACGAACTCTTATGGAAGTCCCTAGAAGCTGTACGAATTTTTACGAAACCTCTACCAACCGTCACGGAAACTTACGGGACCTACAGTGACCTCTTACCGTAGTTCACAGAAAGATTATCTGAAAGGGAAGATCATGGAGAATCTTACGGAAGATAACGGAAAAAGTGATCTTCTCCGGTTTTTTCAAAGTTTTTTACACGGACGTTATACGGGACCTGTCCGTTTACCCACTTTCTTGGCGCGCAGGGGGCAGAGCTTCCTAGATTTTATAAAAAAAATTAATGTGTAGAACTATTTTTTATTTTCAATAATACGCATCGTACGAAAAAATGTTAGAAAAAGAAAAGGTTTCTTTTTTTATGAACAATAAAAAAAAACATTAATAACAAATAAAAAAATTAACGAATTTTCTACAGCAATTTTTTTATAAACTAAAAAACTTTAATTACATTACCGCCAAAAAAATTGAGTTCATTCAGGTAATTTAATTAATGTTTTTTAGTTTATAAAAAAGTTTTTTTTTATTGTTCACAAAAAAGAAATATTTTCTTTTTCTAACATTTTTTCGTACGATGCGGATCCCTGAAAAACTCGTTTCTAAACATTAATTTTTTTTTATAAAAATACTCAATTTGTCAGTTAAAAATTGACTTACGACGACATTCAAAAATGGATTTTGAAGATTTTTGACTCTACCTTACAGTCATTTGGGAATTTTTTATATAAATTATAATTTTTCACGATTAGGCTGGGAGCCAAAGCAACCCGTAAAATTTGTCTAGATTAATGTATCTTCAACGCTAACGACCAAGCTAAAGCAGTGTCTTAATAAAAAAAAATGTAAAAGAGGCTTTTTCAAGTACTCCGTAAAAGCTTTAAAATGAACTGAATTAAAGTATATCATGATATGTAGTTCCTGAGATATTAAACTTTTCAAAATTTCTTTAAAAGTAAAGATAACATGTTTTTGCAGTTTTCTGTAAACTTGCCAATAAAATATGGGCAAATGTCAGCAACTTGTAATTTTAGCCTTAAAAAAAATAAACAGAATCTTGGTGGACACCTTTAGATTATGACTTTTTGTTCTTTATAGTATTAAAAATAATAAAGTAATTATGCTAGATAATTTTTTACCATTAAAATCTACCTGTATAAGAAAGCAAAATTGATTATTGTAATACAAAAAAATAAATGGATATTGAATTAAAAATGTTGATGATCTGATAACATATGGATGTATTTGATACAAGTATGTTTTAATATAAAAATATTTATTATAATAAAAACCGCTGCCAATTCATTGGCACATAGCTTCGCAAATTTAATTTATTTCTGTATTATATTTATTTTAATACATCGAGAAGCAAATAAATTATGCAATAAAAAATTTCATTACGGTTTTTATTTTAATTTTTGATATAATATTACTTTTAAAAAATGCACATTTTCATCAATAAATAAACCATTACTTATATAGAATAAAAAAGTGTACTTACTTATTGAGAAAATTGAAACGTATTGAAAGACGTACTACGCTTACAATTTCGGGAATGAGTAAATAAATCATCCGTGTAAAGTTATGATATTAGTGTGACAAACAAGTGTAATTTATACAGGTTGATAATGGCCTATCAGCTGCAAATACATTTTCACCTGAAAACATCATCTTGTAGAAAATTTTTATTTAAAGAATGTTGCATTCTGTTAAAGGATATACTTCTATTAATCCAACTCATTCTGGCTACTTTTACACTAATAAAATTTCTAATAAATTAACGTATATACTGTGAACAATTGTATTAATTCTAATAATCCAATATACATTTTATAAATTAAATTGAAAATGTATTATTGTAATGAAAAATTCATAATTATATACCTACTATTATCCTATTATTTTTTAAATTATTTATATTTTCAATTTGTTACGCTACCTAATTTTTACAAAATTAAAATAACGAAGTTTAGAGAATTATTAATTATAAGCCTGTTATTATTTCTAAGGTTAAAATAAATTTAACAAAACCCGAAGCGCGCGTACAGGAATGCGCTTGAGTTGCACTTACAGGCCGTTGACGCTTGGTCTTGCGTGCACGAGAAGGCTGTATCATAAAAAAACCATAGGCCCGGTCAGGAGAGGACCTCCTTCTCCCTTGCCTAATCCAGGGGAAACGGAGGTGCTGCATGAAGTGCAAACTTCTCTCTCCGGTTGAAGCCTCCGGTCCGACCCCGAAACGTCGGAAAAATTACTGACAAGGAGAACACATGACATTCGGCTCATGGATTCCTCTGAAACTCGTAGAGACTCATCGCTGATGGCACATACAGAGATGATATGTGCAGCCACAGGGCCTAACGCTGTCTTGATCCTGAAATATGTCCTCTTCGTTCAGGTTCTCCACTGATCATGAATTTCTGGACCTCTAAAGTGCCTCCACTACCTAGATAATATTAAAATATATTATAATTAACATACGCACACTTTATAAGATCAAAATTTAAATTCTATAGACAAAATATGTTCATCACCTTTAGTAATAATGTGTACATAAATAATACACTTATTAGATACATATTTATCTTTAAAATTTTATTTATTAATTCTTAAGGACATATATCCACAATAATCTTAAAAATTGATGCTTATTTTATTGTACTTACCACTCTGGTCATACAATAATGCTTTGCGCTCTTACATAAATAAATGTTGTTACCTTGTACTGCTGGACCTGACAGCTACCTGAAAAATTAACATAAAAACAAAGAATTAGGTACTTATATTAGGAAAATAATTTTTATAATAGGTTATATTTAAAAATGTAATACTTATCTGACACTGAATTTCTTCATTGAAAAAATCCCAACTTCTTCGTTGTAATTATTATAATTATTTAAAGCTTTACTAATTTCTTGATTCGTGAATATTTATTGAATTTGATGAAGTAGCCGCATGCATGATTATATATACAGGACTACTACAAAACTGAACAACTACAGCATACAGTGTGCCAACTTTATCAATGGTCTTCGGTGTGATCGAAACGCCACCATGAACTGTCAGCTGTTGAGTTTAGTATACTAACTATAGTCACGCATGTGACTATTTCACAACATTCAATAAATATTCAATAAATGTATATTTTTGAACTGTAAAACGATAAGTATAACAAGAGATTATTGGACACAATCTTGAATGAAGAAATTCAGTGTCAGATAAGTATTATATTTTTAAATATAACCTATTAAAAAAATTATTTTCATAATACAAGTACCTGATTCTTTATTTTTATGTTAATTTTTCAGGTAGCTGTCAGGTCCAGCAGTACAAGGTAACAACATTTATTTATGTAAGAGCGCAAAGCATTATTGTATGACCAGAGTGGTAAGTACAATAAAATAAGCATCAATTTTTAAGATTATTGTGGATATATGTCCTTAAGAATTAATAAATAAAATTTTAAAGATCAAATATGTGTCTAATAAGTTTATTATCTGTATACACTTTATTATTAAAGATGATCAACATATTTTGTATAAAAAAGTTCAAATATTTTATGAGAAGTTATGTAAATTAATGTTATTTTTAGAAATAATGTCAATTTTCATACAAAGCCTGTAAATATTTGTCTATAGAATTTAAATTTTGATCTTATAAAGTGTGCGTATGTTAATTATATTTTTATATTATCTAGGTAGTGGAGGCACTTTAGAGGTCCAGAAATGGAATTTGACTCTAACGAGAGTCAAATTCATGATCAGTGGAGAACCTGAACGAAGAGGACATATTTCAGGATCAAGCCAGCGTTAGGCCCTGTGGCTGCACATATCATCTCTGTATGTGCCAGCGATGAGTCTTTGTGAGTTTCAGGGGGATCCATGACCCAAATGTCATGTATTCTCCTGAGTCTTTTGCAGTCCCGTTGGGACTTATAGTTAGAATAATTTTGCGCTTAGCTATTAGATTTCTCGCATTGACTTAAGGTGTGATCCGATTTTGCTATTAGTTAATTGTCGATTATTATTCGCGTTTCCGCGTATTATCGTGATCAACAAAAAATTGTGTTAATTGCTCGCGTTGTCGAAATAAAGATGATTCTCGTCCGTGCGGTAGTGAGAATTCTAGCGCCCGCGTCAAACTTCTACTGGTGCATTGCCGAAAAACGAGACTGCCATCTCAAAGGAGCAGTCCAGGGTCATCAACACCTGTCGATTATCCCCGATTTTCGAGTAGCTATGTTGCTGCCGCTATACAGAAAAAGTAAGATTTCAAGTAGTAAGTTAATAATGAAAAATTAGAGAGAGAGAGAATTTATGTATTTGCTTGTAATCGCGAGAAATATCATTAAAATAGAATGAACTTTTGTAATTTAAATTCGTATTGTGTTTTTAGTATTTTATTTCATCGCGCCCGTATCCCTAAATTCCTAACAATTTCGCTTTTACGCGACATAGGCCGTATGGCGATGTAACCGGCCCTGCCCGATTAATTATTCATTTAGATTAATAAACATAAAAATAAATTGTTAGTTCCACCTTTCGTGGAACATAATACAATTTTTTTAAATTTACAAAATTTTTTAATTTTAATGTATATCAGTAACCGAAAAATTTGGACTTTGATTTAATTATAATAATTTTTTTAATAGTACTATAATAATTAAAGGACTGTTCACCTAAAATTTATTAAAAAATCAATTTTTTTTAATTTCATTTTCGGATTCTATATATTATTCAAAAATTATAAAAAATTTTAAAAGTCAGAGCTTAAAATGTAATTTAATAAAAATATTAAATTTCACATTTGCAAAAGAAATCATTATAAATTATGTTAATTATTAGATTAACATATTGTCAAACTTTTTTATATTTATCAATTTTTGATGATTTAATAAAAGAATTTCAATTTTAAAATTTTGAAATAGCTCGCGCATAACACTTCAGTATTGTCGCGACAATCGCCTTGTTTTGGCAGTTGATTGCTTTATTTTAGCTCGCTGTCTGCGTAGTGCGTCGAGGTTAACTGTGCTTGTTTATTGTATATAAAGTAAATAGTATAGAACCTTTTTTTTTTTTTTATCCTTAATGTCTTCAAGCAAAATACTTTTGCTCGATTGAAAAAACCCACCTGGAAACCATATTGGAACCACATCGGAACTATGTGGGATCCATGTGGGACCCCCATGGGACCCACTGGGACCCATATGGTACCCACGTAGGACTTATGGAATATTTTGCGGTGGGATCCTCATGGGCGCCATAAGGGCCCCATGAAAAATAGTGTGTCATTTCCGCATAAGTGTGGTTTGTCGCTTCAGCGAAGCGAGAGTGATACAAATACCCATGTGAGGATCACCCACTTCATTCACATGTATGGAATTTTATTTTTTTTAAATGAAGTAAGCGAAACAAGTTGAATTGAGTAATGAGTAAAGTATAAGTATGCCCTCGACGAGTGTGAAGTTTCTCGCCCGAGCGAAGCAAGTTGAGCACGAGAAGACTGGGGATTCGGCGGGCGTGAAATAAATGGATGTGCGCATGCACTTATTTCGTGCACGTCGTGTGTAAAGCTGCTACTTCGCGCTCGCAAAACAATAAATATAAAAAAAGGGAATTTCGCCCACACCGTTAAAAAATATACTATTTGTTTTAAAACTATAGTATTTTTTTAACAGAGTGTGTGAAACCAACCTTTTCGTGCTGGTTTTGCTTGCGCAAAATAGCTGCTTTACATACAACGTGCACGAAATACGTGCATGCGGGGTAATAGAATCCTTGTAACATCTTTCCCCGTCTTCTCGACCTCGACTCGCTTCTGTACGACGACAAGCTTTACAGTCGTCGAGAGCAAACTTATAATTTACTCGTTACTCGTTTCAGCTCGTTTTGCTTACTCCGTTATGTCAATGAAGTGGGTGATCCTCACACGGGTGTTTGTGTCACTCTCGCTTAGCTTGGGCGACAAATTACACTTATACGGAAATGATCCGCTTCGCTCACTTGTATCGAAGTATACTATAATATAGTATATTACGCACCTAGGGAGGTAAAGTATTGGTAAGTTCATAGTGCGTGTAAATTGACACTCGAGCGGAAGACGAGGGTGTCAAATACGTGCTATGGGCTTGCCATTTTACCTCCCGTGGAGCGTATACTATTTTTTGCCTAGCGAGGACGAAAATACAACCTTCCCGATTTAGCGCCGGGAAGGAAAGTAGTACTTTCGGCCCGCTAGGCAAAAAATATGCCTTTTATGACAAAAGTGAAAGTTTAGGGAAAATTATTTTTTCACAATATTGGACCATGAGGGTCCTGCCGCAAAGTACCATATGAATCCTACGTGGGTACCATGTGGGTCACACATGGTTCCCACATAGTTTCCATATTGGTTCCATATGGTTCTCAGGTGGGTTCTTTCAATATGGTTGAAACAGTAATATTTCAAATAAGCAGATAAATTTTAATTTTAAAGTTCTATTATCGCGGGGACGTCGGAGCACTTCGTTCGCTGACGCTGTGACCGTCAGTGACGCTGATGCAAGCTCATGCATTCGAGCGTATTCTGACGCGTTCAATGACGTCAGCTCAGTCGGTATCCGACCTCACCTTAAGGGGACGTCGGAGTACCGTGTTACCGACCGAGCTGATCGTTCGTATGCTATGCATGTAACACGTACTTTATTTATGTTTTTTAATATTTAGAAACATTTTATTGCCAAATGAAGAGTTGAGCGCCCTTTTTATGCTCTTCATCTTTACATTGAAATTTATTTTATTCAAAAAGACGTTCAAATGACGGCAAAAAGTTTGAACAAAATTTTGCGTCCAGGTAACGCCGGGCGGGTATACCTACTTCAAGTATATTTTTCGTTTATTTAGAAATAGTTTATTGGGAAATGAAGAGCTGGGCGCCCTTTTTATACTATTTCTCTTTACATTAAAATTTATTTCATGAAAAAAGGCGTTGAAATGACGCCAAAAAGTTTGAATAAAATTTACGGTCAAGCAGCTGTATGGGTTATACTTTGTGCATTTAAGGATTTTTAGTACGCGCGCTACACGTAAGAAGACGCTACTAACATTTTCTTCGGCGTGGGGAATGTAATTTGTACAAGAGATCACTGAGTATTTATGACAACATTGACATAACCTGCTTTTCTGATCTGGGCATGGTCAGCCGTCAGAGTGCCTCGGTTGGAGATTAGGTACCTCGCCGCTCTCTCTCCAACTAGTTGATTCTACTCTTCCTGGTTTCGGGATCACCGAAGTGTTGTCGAATATCATTAGATTAACTGAAAATGACGATTTAGCAACTGTGATGCAAAAGATTGTTAGCACTTATCCAGAGCAGCTTATGCCGATTGCAGTCCAAATTTGTCAACATTTGGCAACGACATTTAGTCAAGTCAAGTTTTGGAAACTCACGAAGTAAGCGATGAAAAGGCAATAACAGCAATGGGATTGTTGAACACTATTGAAACATTACTGTATATAATGGAAGAGCAACCTGCAATAATGAATCAGCTCCAACCTATAGTATTCCAAGTTATTGCTCACATATTCAATCACAGTGTTATGGGTAATTTTAAAATATATAAAACAATAATAGCTTGTAAAAT
>JAWWEO010019374.1:0-14870 GCA_035582975.1 Ormyrus labotus | reverse complement strand
TGAATTGTTAGATTTAAAAATTTAAAGATACAGATTTTTTTGTAAACGCTAGATTTAGTCGAGGGTACTACCTTAATAAATTATAAATTATCGACTATAAAAATACTTTTACAATTTACTAATTGAAATATGAATTCTTATGCATTTTATAATTCAAAGCAAATTGTAATTCAGTTTTTTGGAATAATAATAACATTATAATGCAAAAATTCTTAAAACAAAACAACTATATATTAGTAAAAATGATATTTTTACATTAAATGAAATTATAATGTTTTATTACACGGATTTGACATTTAAAAAGTAATATAATTAATGAATATTATATAATATTACAGTACAGTCTTAGTACAATGTTGTTACAATATTGATTCATCGATTTGTAATATACTTAAAATGAGCATCTCTTATACATTTTATAATTAAAAACTATTTCGGTATAAATATAAAATACGGTAAAAAATGGTCAATAATGTGGAAAAATACGATATTGAATCTTGAGAATCAATAATAGTCTGCGAAGTCGATAAAGACCGGTCGATAACGTCAATTCTTATTGATTTTATGACACTCTAGGGTGAACAAAACATTGGGAAAGTATTTTCAGCATCTTGACGTTGTAGAATAAAGTCAAAAATATCATTTGTAGTGTCAAGTATGTGATCAGGAGTCACCTAGAGGCTTAAATGTCGTAAAAAATCGAAAAAATGCAGTTTTTCTTTTTTTTTAAGTCGTTCCACCACTTTTAAAATTCTGAGAAAATTTACAGCTATCTTTACACTAGAAATACAAAATAAAATTTTTTTCAGCGTTGAGTATGCCTTAGTTTTTTTTAATTTAATTTAAAAATTTTTAAATTGCTCTGAAAATTTGAATTTCGCGCAAAATTTTTTTTAATAAATACCAGATTGCAGGGCTTAAAAAAACCTAGAATTTGAAAAAAAAAATTATTTCTTAGCTCAAAAATTGACCGAAATATCTTAAAAAAACTAAAAAGCACTAAATTGAGCCTTATAGGGTCCTTATGAGTCTAGGGGTCTGAAAATTTAGAGATTTTAGTCATTTTCCCTCCCGAACAAGATGGTGTAATTTGTTTTAAAAAATCGTCAAGGGCCGATTTCACAATCTTATCCGGCTAGACCCTTTTGCAATTGATTTAAATTATCACACGTTTATCTATAGCTTCTTAGGAGGAAAGAAAAAATGCGACTGTGGATTAATTTGATCACTCACTCGCCCATACTCTTATTTGTTTATATTTTAAAAGATTCCAGCGTGCCCTTCTCATGTTTACAAAAGAGTAAAGCCATGCCCTCACACGTAACAATATTTAGATGTTGCATTTAGCGTTTTCAAAAGAAAAATTAATCACAGCGAGATAAACATTTTTTTTTATTCAAAAATAATTAAACAATACTTAATAAGGGAATAATATGTGTTAAATCATTAATCAAAATGAGAATTATAATTGTTGAAAGCACGATTGTCCTTCTTAATTGAATAAGAAGAATTTTATTCCTTAATATAAATTTTTTATTTTCTTACTTTTAAGATTACTACCATGTTATAATAATTCTGGAAGTATTTGGGGAATGTTTTCTAACATAATAACGGTAAATTGGCCGGTATTTTCAAGTACCTTTCTATGATATTTTAAATTTGCCAAGAAACAACTTAATTTTTCAATACGAGGGGCCCGTAGACCAACCATATTTTAAACTTACACCATTTTTTAACGAAAAGTAGCAGATCTAAAAATTTAGCGGCATTCTTTCAGGCTTTATGAAAACTAACCTAACAAATATTAAAATTTTATGAAATGCAAAACTTATTTTAGATATTTTAAAAACTTTTAATTTTTGTCATTATTGAAAAATGCAATTTCCTGTGGTTTCCTAGTGATATATTCACATTCATATTGGGCACACCTTGGAAACTTCTTAATTTACTATTATAAAGCTATAAAATATTAGGAAACTTTTTTTTAGATCTTTTCAAAGCGACTTATTTTTTATTTGGCCTTAGCAAAAGAAAAAAGTCTGTTAGTTCTTTTTGATATTCGTGAAAAATTGATATATTTTAAACTTATCCGTAATAAATATACAGTTTAATCATAAAATACACGTAGTAACTTCTTTTATATACTATTTTCATATAAAAATAATTTTTACAACTTAAAAAAGAACTTCAATTATATAAGAAACATTGCAGTTTCCTAAAAGTTAAAAGTTTCCTGGGTTTGCTCATACGTAAACTACTATATTGATATAAATATTTAATATATTTAAATTAATTACAATCATTTTTAGATTAATCTCACGAATTAAACCTACTCTAGATAATTTAATACTTTTACACATACTTTACCAAGTACTGCGTTTAGTAATTTGTTTTTTAAAGTCATATTTGATTTTAAGAGATGAAAAAAAAAACGTAGTAATATCAATTTTCAAATAAAAAGATCAAAGTTTGGAGTTTTGACCAGCTTTTGTGGAAAAAAAACCACTGTGCGTCGTGTCGGAGCCCTCATAAACTGAACGCCGAAGCTTTTTGCCACTTGAGTTGACCGAGGTTCCTGGGCATCCCTCGGGGTCACAACGGTCGTGCGTTGTTTGAATTGTAGACGGTAAAATACACACGCGCTGGTTTAAATCTTGCAGCGCAATGCTATCCTAACAAGTAAAACAGCTTTGGGATAACACCTCTTGACTGATCGATCATACAAGGGGACATCGAAGGTTCGCACGTCGAGCGAACTCACTTCTCTCCAAATGCCCCTCAACAGGGTTCGCACTATACATGCACACGCGATAAAAAAACCGTCCGGAATTAACTGTCACATACACATAAAGCGTTCAAACCTCACAGGAGATACCAAAATGTATGACCACCGAATTGGCCGTGAGCGAACTAGCCTTCGGTGGGTAGAATGCCTGTTGATTTTTAACAAGGTCAATTTAGGTATGAATGAAACATTAACCATAATGCTCTATAAAGCATGCCATCTAAATTTCTAATACATATTATATTCCGCCGTTCAATATTTTAATCCCCATATAAAAAATTAATTGGCCAAATTCGTGAAGCCCAAGGAATTCGAGAGTAGACACTGATATTATTTATTTACTAGAGTACATTTCGTACTGCGGGGACTTAAACCTGAATTTAAAAGGTCACTAAAGACTGTTTAGAACTCTATTTTTCTAGTCAAAATATCTGTAACTTAAGTTTTTAAAATTAAAAACTGCAAGCCTATTCTAAAGGGGAATAAAGTATCGGGTGTCCTCGGTCAGATAATTTTCATGGTTACGTTTACAAATGATAATTAGATAATTGAAACATATAAAGTAAACGATCTGATATATAAAGGTAGCAAAAAGTATTGAAAAAAATTTTACCGAATAATCTTGTACAGAAGCTTTAGCATCAAAATAATTGTGACAAATAGATTTATCGATATTATCAATCGTATCAAGTTTTCCTAAGAGATTGTAGAATTTCTTAAAAAGTCCTTGCTTTGCAATTCTGGATGGTTTTCCTACTTCATCTTTACCTGTGGTACAATTTATTACTTCAGCTTCTAATTGCCCTGAAAAATTACAATTTGTTTATAGGATTTTGCAAAAGAATAAAAAAAAGTAGAATATTTGGTACCCCACATAAATTATTATAAAATTTATTACTTCTATTTTTTAAAAGAATTGGGAAAATAAAAAGTGAGCTAGAGTAAATCTAAAGACTTTTTTACTTATAAGTAACACTACCCAACGTACTCACCGAATTGGAGAAACCTTAACATACATATTAAGCATCAAAAAACATTGAACACGTGTTTTGCTTCCTCCTAGAGGAAGCTTTGTGATAGCAATTTTTGAAGTTGTTCTAAAAACCTGTTATAATTATATTTAATGTGTCAGGAACAACAAGAAATGATTTTTGAAAAATGTCATCTTTCACGACTCATTTTTTTTTGTTTTCTTTTTGTGATGACGGTAAAAAAAATTCTTTTTTTGTTTAGCTTATTCCTTTTCGTTTAATCGACAATTTTCGATTTTCAGAAAATTTAAGTTTACTTTTATTTAATGATAGAATTGAGATATTTGAATCGGAGAAAAAACATTTTGACAAGCATAAAAATACCTATAATTTCACAGAAAAAAATTACTCTAGCTCTTAGCATTCTTTTGTTTTTAATAAAAATGATGTTCCTTTTTTAAAAGCTTATAATTCTTAATTTAAATTATCAACTGCTCTCAAAAAAATTTTGGTAATTAAGAATATATAGAGTTATAATCTGCCAATATTTCAAACTATTTTGTCAATGAGTTTTTGAGTAAACAGCTGAAAACTGAAAAAAATGAGTTTTCTATGTCCAACGATTACGGGAGTAAAAAGGCTTCAATTAATTCGAAGCTTATATTTAAAGCTGTATAGTTTTTCAGCTTTCGAAACTTATTAGGTCCAAAGATGTTAAGGTTTCATCTTTTTTTTGCTTCCTCCTAGAGGAAGCATTGTGATAGTAATTTTTGGAGTTGTTCGAAAAAACGGTTATAACTGTATTTTAAGGTGTCAGGAACAAGAATAAATGATTTTTCAAAAATGTCTGTATAGATATGTGTGAGTGTGTGTTTGTGTGTGCGTGGGCGTGTGCGTGTGCGCGCGCGCGCGTGTGTGTGTGTGTGCGTGTGTGTGTGTGTGTGTGAAATTTATATTTAAATTTTGTTAACTTTTCATTAAAATCTAAAATGAGCATATCAAAATAAAATAATAATAAAAATGAGATAATAATGGAACAATAAATTAGTTAGGAGGAAGCTAGTTGCCAATGACTTGGCAGCGGTTTTTAATTTTTTGAATCGTTATATCTTACAAGGGAAGGTCTCGAGGTGATAAGTGTCCGGAGAGGTCGTATTAGGCAGAAAGTGTTCTATTTGGTACCCACATTGAACATTTGCCTATCCTAACCCCTACCTTTTCGATATTTTTTAGTGCTGAAAAGTTATGAATTTTCGCCGTTTTATACACCATTTTTCACACGTAAATCAAACAAGTTTTTGTCTCATTTCTCTTTTATCCTCATCACAATACCTTATATAATTGTGACTTAAATGGCTATTTTATATGTTTTTGGGGTCACTCTACACGATTCTGATCTTAATTTTCTTCTATGAATCATCATTATAATTATATTTTAGAACTTGAATTAATCATCCTAGAAATTTTGTAATTATCGTTAAATCACGTTTTTAACGCATAAAAACCGCTGCCAAGTCATTGGCAGTCAGCTTCCTCCTAACTAAATTATTGTTCCATTATTATCTTGTTTATATTATTATTTTATTTTTATATACTCATTTTAGAATTTAATGAACAGCTAACAACATTTAAATATAAATTTTGTTATTTGAATATTTAAAGTTCTCAAAAATAGAATGTTTTAAACTCCATGTACAAAGCTTCATTTCTGTGCTAAATTAATTTATATAAAAATATTAACCATAGAAAAGTAATTCTTTGTATTTTATTTGAACTATATTGCTAAAACTGCGACTGAACAAAATAAATTGCAAGGCACTATTTAAATCTTTTGTGCGTGTGGATAAGAGAGAGGTGAATTTGAATTCATTTAGGATAATTGTAAATAATTAAAAGATTCAAATTTCAAACTGACATCTTTAAGAATTTACAATTAGTGACATTCATACGTGGCATAAGGCCCGTAGCTAGATCTTGATTTCACGCCAACTTGAATAAAAATCTTGCACTAAATCAAACTTTGTACAAGTCGTATAAGAAAATAATGTTCAATACAAGAGCATAAAGGTGATTTTAACATGGTGTTACCTTTTCACACTATCTTCGTTTTGAAATAAATTAAATAAAAATTTCAAGTAAATTGAATTTCCCTAACTGTATTTTATTTAAACTATATTGCTAACTAACGTAAAAAAATCATAATAAAATAATAATATTAAATAAAAATATAAGAGTACTATGTTATATATTTAATCGCGATACCATACATAACTTAAAATCGTTATAAAACAAAAACTAGTAAACGAACTTCAAAAATTCTTTTTAATTTTGAAAGTTTAGTTAAAGACGAAAAAAAATAACAGGTTGATCATTGAAAGAGATCGATTATTCACTAAGATACAGGTATTCAAAAAATTGCAAGAAAATAAATAAAACTTTAATATCTTTTGAACTAATGCGTTTCATAATTAGAAAAACTATATAGCTCTGAACATGTAACATATCTACCTTTTCCCAAAATTTCAAGTAATTTAAAATCTTTTTACTTCCATAATCGTTCGACCTAGAAAACTCATTTTTTCGGTTTTCAGCTTTTTATTCAAAAACTAATTGACAAAATGGCTTGAAATTTTTACAGCTTATAGCTACATATATTCTTAATTACCAAAAATTTTTCAGAGCAGTTGATAATTTAATTTAAGAATTATAAGGTTTTTTTAAAAAAAACGTTTTTATTAAAAACAAAAGAACCATAAGAGCTAGTGTAACTTTTTTTCTCTGAAATTATAGATATTTATATGCTCTTCAAATTGGCCTTTGTTCGATTCAAATATCTCAATCCTATTATTAATAAAAATAAAAATTAAGTTTTTCAAAAATCGAAAATTTACGATAAAACAAAAACAAGTAAGCTAAACAAAAAAATATTTTTTTTGCCGTCATCACAAAAAAAAGCAAAAAGAATGAGCCATTCAGTAGAAGCTAAGATACGGCGTACACACACACACACGCACACGCACACGCACGCACGCACACACACACACACACACACGCACACACACACACACACACACACACACCTTAAAATACAGTTATAACCGTTTTTTCGAACAACTCCAAAAATTACTATCACAATCCTTCCTCTAGGAGGAAGCAAAATATTGGTTCAAGCTAATTTTTAAATTGTGCTTTTGAGTTATTTAATATAATAGTAGCGAGACTTTTTTAATTATTAGATGTAATGGTAAGTCAAATAATTTAAGTGTCACTTAAATTTCTTTCATAAACGATTTGAATACAATTAATGTTTAAATAGATAAGATTTTGACATTGACTTATTGAGATGTGTAAAACCTAAAATTCTATGTATATTTCTGCTTTAGCATTACCCAGAGCCAACGACTGGTACGTAGAGAAATAGAGTGACTGCATCTTTTTTCTTTAATTTTTAAAATTTTTAAAAAAATTTTTTATATTTATTTTATTATTTTTTTTAACTATTTATCAAAGTGTAGAACTTAATTTTTTCATTTTCGTGTAATTTAAAAACTAATTAGTTAAGTTTATGCGAGGTTCAATCCTCTTTTAAAGTAATGAAGGAAAGTTGAAGCATGAATAAAACGATTGTGATTGGCTGATTCTCATGGAAAATGAGACCAGATTGGTTACAGTATAAAGTAAGGCTGGGTTGGACTAACAGAAGCAGACTTAATAAATTATTTTATTTAAAGGCTCTAGCGGGATAAGATAGTCAAATCTGCCCCGCTCTGGATTCGTGTTGCATGTTGCACATTCGATAGGGCATATTGAAAGAAGTCCAAAAAATAATTTTCAGCCCGTTAAGTCCCCAGGAACCGCCAAAACAGCATAATCCGTGTTTTTTCGTTTTTAATTTTTACCGAACGCAAATTTCATTTAAAAAATCTGAAAAAATTCATAGAGGTGTATTTTGTTGTGTTTGATTACACTGATTTTTTTCACATTTTTTGACGCTTTATTTGAATTTTAAAAAAATTTTGAAATTTTCGATGATTTTTTACAGTATTAAGGCAATTTTTGGCAAACTTCAAACTATTGATTTTTTAATGTATTTTTTCCTGTACTTTCACGTCCCGGTGTTGAAATAATCATTTTCTGATGGGAATAGACTAAAAATTTGAAAAAACCGTTTTTTTTCGCATTTTTGCCTCTTTTTCCGGACTTAGAATTAATTGTTGACATCGGATATGGTAACAGTTTCTTCAAAAATGCTTCCGATAATAATTACAAGAATTTTAGAGCCGCTCATTATGTTAAACAAGCAAAAAATTAGGTTAGGATGCCTATTTTCAGGCCAGAATACGCTCAAAATGAAAAAAAATATTTTTATGATTTTTTCCGTTTTTCGAGGCACATTTAATAACTAGTATCATATAAGGTGAGAACGTTGGCGAAAGGGGTAATTCAAAAGTCAAACAGCACATGGAGTATGCCGATTATCATCGTGAAGAAGCATAATGGGAAACCGAGATTTTGCGTCGACTTTCGGAAATTAAACGCGGTCTTAAAAAATGATGCATACCCTTTACCACATATAAATTCAATTCTAGATAAACTACGAGGAGCTAGATATTTATCAAGTATATAGTTAAAGAACAGTTACTGGCAAGTGGAATTAACTGAGGAAAGCAAACCGTTAACAGCTTTCACGGTACCCGGACGCGGCTTCTTTGAATTCACGGTAATGCCGTTCGGCTTACTCACAGCGCCGGCAACGTTTCAAAGACTAATGCATAAGGTTATTACACCAGAATTGTCTCCAAATATCTTTGCTTATCTGGATGTTCAATAGAGTCATAGAAAAGTCCCGGGCCGCGCCGGATCGCGGCGCAGTTAATTTTCGGCTGCTAATTGCCGGCGGTCACGCCGCCTAGAAAAGTAGAGGGGATAAGGGAGCGCGAGCCGGCCCGTCATAGCGAGCTTGAACCGCGATCGCGAACGCGTCTAGTTGTGCCGTAATTAAGTTTGATAGTTTATTTGTGATTATTAGAGTCATAGCGCGATAATATTATTTGTAAAAATAATAGATCGAACGATTTCGATCATCGGCATAAGCCGATTTTAAGAGGTTTCCCACTGACGGAGTCAGTCTGAGAGTGAGTTTGCTCCGGTGCGAGAAGGGGATCCGACCCTAGCCGTAGAGCCTCAGCTCTGCCGATGAGCAGCTCCGATCGGAGGTATCTCCTCGTGGGGAAAACTCTAGTCTGCCCGCCTCAAAGCAAGACTTTTTGAAAATCAACTTAATGATAAGAAAGAGCCTAAAAACCGAGGTAAAAATCGCGGTGCACCTGCGTCCGCCGTTTGAAAATTGTTTGTGATCATCGATTAAAATTTATAAAAAACTGTAATCTTCTGGAGGTTTTTATGCCTTAGGGCTTTTCCTCCGAGCAAATAAAGGCTTAGTGCCACAGATTGCTCAAAATCGGAGTGTATTATTTTTCCATAAACCCTTTCCGCAAAAGTGTTGATAAAAAAGAACAATTAACCAGCGGGTGAGTCCGTCAAGGCCTGACCCGCCTACAAACACTAGAGGACATCATTGTAGTCTCAGACACCTTCGAAAAACATTTGAAATTATTGAATATAGTGTTTAAAAGACTAAAAGATGCAAAGTTGCGACGAAATCCGAACAAATGTCAGTTTGCATGCCGAAGCTTAAAGTATTTACGTTCTTGCTTGAGCTGTCAAAAGCACAAAAGTGCTCAACAAGCTCCATCAGGGCAATTAAATGCAAGTCCCACTAATGCACCTTGGGAAATTGTGTTAATAGATCTAGTAGGCCCTTTTAGTAGTTACTAGTGATGCAAGATACGTTTACGAAATGGATTGAGCTCCGACCTTTGCGAAAAGCAACAGCTGTTGCAGTAGTAAAGGCGGTGCAAGAGCAAATTTGATGTCGGTTCGGCTGTTCTAAAGTTATATCAACGGACTAAGGCAGACAGTTTATTGCAAATAATTTAAAAATCTACTAGAACAAGCGAAAATTGAACATAGATTCACGCCTCCGTATTCACCTCAGTGCAACGCGGTTGAGAGAGCAAACCGTACTGTGAAAACAATGATAAAGCAGTACATCTCAGGTACACAAAAAGCTTCCTTAAGCGAAGGAAGAGTTGAATAATTTAACAAGAAATTGACTAATCACCGGAAGTGCCTTCACCACAGCACTCTGCGGTATGCCATCGACCCCCCTCGCTTGGGACGAAAAATGCGATATAGCTAATACAACGTCAAAACAGTGATAAGTTTAAAATGAAAACCTTCTAAAGCAGCTTCAGAAATAGCTTTTAGACGCGCATCCATGGGGGAGATTGAAACCGCCAAAGTAGTTGTTAAAGTCGTCCGACGAAAAGCTACCCAGCTCCTCCTCGCGACCAGATATAAGTCCTAAATTTTTTAGCTTCTACCAGACGTTGTTATTTTTTAGGGCATCAAATAGTCTGTTTTGGTAGTACGTGGACTTGTCAGCCTCAGTCATAGCGTCTGTCTGTCTGCGGAGAGTTAAGAATTCCTCCAGGAATTTACTGTCCTTTGTACGGGAGTAACGAGGATACAGAGCATTACGTCTACGGATCAGCTGAGCAAGCTCCGCACTAATCCAGGGAGGTGTACCCTTCCTGGGGACTACCTTCTTTAGTGGAGCTATATTGTCTAGTGCCTCCGTGAGGTTATTACGGAGACAGCCCAATGCTATATCCACATCTATAACTAGAGCATCAAAGGGCGTCTAGTCACATTTATTACTCTATTAGAGAGGTGGAGGAAATATTTTTAAAATCACGATATTCAAATGGTTTGTTTGAATATGTACACGTTTCATATGACATTTTTAAATTTAAAACATTGTGTTTACTGTGATATGGCGCCGGGATGTTATTGTGCTCAAATATAACGTCGTTACTATCCACGAACATTACGTCAATACAGGTACGAGACGTGGAGGTGAAATGCGTGGGACCATGCTGAAACAGCTGTAGCGAAAATTCAGCCAACAATTTGCGAACAAATTTGGCATCATCATTCTCTTTCAGAAGATCGGCATTCAAATCACCCATTATTACTTTAGGACTGTAATCAAATACAAAAGTACGCAACTTATCGAGAAAATCAGGATCTTTGGTAAATGCTATCTTGGGCGGCCCATACATCACCGCTACAAACACGGGAGGTGAATTTCCATCCTGCATCTCACAGAAAATAAATTCCGGAGCTCCAGGTTTTCCTTCTCCCCCCGTATTCGAGCTTGCCAAAATCTGGCATTTTAATGATGTGCGTATGTATAAAGCTACACCGCCCCTATTTACGTTTCGATCTTGTTTGATTATTGTAAAACCTTTTATCTGCACGACTTCATCTGAAACTACAGGGCCCAACCATGTCTCGGCAACTCCAAAAAGATCATAGGAAAGACCATCGAAAAGAAAATGTCTAATTTGCTCAACGTGCGCTCTTAGAGAGTTGACGTTGAGGAAACCCACACGTAACCCACTCCTGGTTCCCCCTGGCTTCCCAGTGGCTACATCTAGTCAAACAGAGCCGTTATTGGTCTTTTGGTCGGAAGGATTGATCTTGCGATCCTTACCAGTTTTATTTTTATTTTCGGTTTTAGCAATCTTTAATTGATTTATGGTGTCCACGTCGGAGATGTGCGACTCTAGCCTAGCTTAATTAAGTTCTTCTAAAGGGCCCTTCCTAGAATCTTTGCCTGGGGATTTCGTTAGATCGACTTTTCCAGTTTTATCTGTCGGACTCGAATCTTTATTTGAATTTGAATCTTTAAAATACAGTGAAGCAATCGACTGCAGGTCCTGTCTGCTTATGAAAGCATGGGATTCGCTCGAAATACAATCTTCTTTATCTAGATATTCATTTATGTAAATGGAGGCTACAGGCAGAGTAGGAACCCAGCTGAAGCGCTTTGAGTCTATGTCAGAATTTGTCTGCGAAGATGAGCACTGGAAAGCTGAACCAACAAAGCGGTGACACTCCTCGAACCTTCTCCTCCTTTCTTAGATGGCAGTAATTGGACCGATAAAATATTCTCAGGCGCTAAAATGGATGAAAGCGAACCCAAGACAGTAAATGCAAAATCTTCTTACTTTACTGGATATAAGTACTGGGATTTTAAACTTCACTTTCTCTGAGATCAGTTGATTTGTCCTTAATCTATTCGTATTTGAAACTACATTTTTCCTAGAAAAAGATTTATCAATGACGTTTGATGCATTTACCTGTTCTAATAAAACGGATTCAGAAACGGTCTGCACTACGGTGGCGACCCCAGTAGTCAAATTGCCGAAATTATGATCAATAGCATTAAATTCCTCGTTGAGTTTAGTCTCTAGATTTGTTAGTTTTTTTGAAATGTTAGAAATTACGGATTTTTCAAGATTTAAAAGTCTATTGTTAAAATTCGCAATTAACTTTAATTCTAGGTTGTTTAAGATTTTATGCAAATTTTTATTTTCTTTCGCCAGCTCCGCTTGATTAGCTAAACACGTTTCTAGCATTGAATTTTGTTTTGCTATAAGCTCTGTTAAATTGAGCAAATTATTTTCCATTTGGTTAAGGAGTTCCTTATTAGCAGGAATAAATTTTAAGACATCTTCAATTTGATCAAATTTGCTCGAAAATGTGGTTTAGCAGATCAATAGCTGACAAAAGGTCAGAGGTTTTAATAGAATTTACTACTAGGGTGGCGATCGCAGCGCCACTGGTATTATTACTAGATAAGTTGAAATTCGACCTGACTCTTAATTGATTAGATGCAGTGTTGTTCTGGAAGAGTGGAGTGGACGTTTCAAATTTTTCAGTTTGTTTCAGTTGTATCTGTTGTTTCTGTTGTTTCTACAGTCGTTTCGGTTGTCTTTGGTCTTTTGTTAGTCTCTCGTTGTTGCTGCTGTCGTCACTTATGTCATTAGAGTTAATAATTCTAGATAGTTGAGGTGTCTGGGTTTGATCAACGTAATTTGGACATTTGAATTTGGCGGGCTTCAAAACTGTGTTATCGACTGCGCATTTTCGGTGGATTAATTTTTGGCACGTCGAACATTGCAGAAATGATGCTTTTGTTCTTGATGATTGTAGACAAATGGCACATGTTAGCGTCGAGGCGTTCATTTTGCAAATTTGAAAATAGGAGGGAGGCAGGGAAGGAGGGAGGGAGAGAGAGAGAGGGAGAGAACATCCTGAGAGGCTGGCCAGCCGCAAAGTAGGTTTGAATTATATCGCTGGAGCCGACACAGCGGCTTTTGTTGAGAATTCGCGATTCTCTATTCCCCGGTGCGGACCCCGGGAAGAACCGAAGCAACGGCTGGATCGGCAGCGGCCGATCCTGAACGATCGCGCGCATAGAAGTCTCGGCCTGCGCGCGTATTTTGTTTTTATAATTCTTTTTTTTTCATTGTTTCGTCTACAATTTTAATAAACGGTTCACGCACGCTCTCGTAACCCAGTTGACGCAATAAATGTAGTGTAACAAAAGCTCAACGTAAAGGCCTAAATACAGGTAATAAACAACCCGACATAAATACTTTTATTCCACACCCGACCGAAAAACCCACTTTTTGCCCCTGATAAGCGCCGCAAAAGTGGTATATTTTTCCCGCAAACTAGTTTTGCGGGAAAAAAGTCAAATTAGCGAGAAAGATGAAAATTTAGCGGGAAAACTGAAAAATTAGCGGGAAAAATGTAAAATTAGCGGGATAAAAGTAAAAATTTTTAAATTTCAGAAACAGAATGCTAAGCTATTTATAAACTAAACAGAATGGTAATCTATTTCGACCCCGCTTTTCAGGACCAAAAAGTGGCCTTTCCGGTCGAGAGTAATAAAATACTATATGCAACACGAGGCAATGGTAGATTTTTTCCTTGGGTGATTGTACTGCCCTTACGAGAATATTTTTGCCTCCGGTGATTACTGTCTCGCTTCGTCCGGGTATTAAACGCACCCTCGCGAAAAATATTCTCGTTCGGGCAGTAAACTCACCCGCGAGAAAAATCTTCTACTTTTGCTCCTTGTTGCATAATGTACTATTTCTTACAATCACTTTTTCTTTTTGGTCGTCAAAAATGAGTTTCACATGCTCGAGGCTAATAATTCCATGGATTGGGAATAGCGAATTACAAAGTGCGTCCGCTGAACTACAGCGATCCGTGGAGAGTGAGGAAGTCGGGTTTTCGACCTTGCGATCACTCTTCCTTCTTCACCGCTCGCTCCGGCGCATTTTGTCGTTTACAAGTGCTGCGAGCTACGGTAAGGTTATTAGGCGCCGGCCAGGCGCGGCGGATTTGATGTACTTGTGTTGTTCTAATTGATGCTGCTGTAGAAACGTTGAGTTTTGTGACGCCAGGTAAGTTGTTCAGTGCCGTTCCCCAGCTGTGATTATTAAGCTAATGAGCTTGTTCTTTTTTTCTTTTATAGGTGCTGTAGATCCGGGACGGTAGGCTGCATATGCGGAGTCGTAAACTGAAACAAGCGCTCGGCGTGAAAGGGAAGTTGTGCTGGACATCGAAAGTGTCAGCGAGGACCTTTAAATCAGGTAAGCATCCCTCTGTAAAACTTCTCTGCTTTGTATTATTTGAATAATCTGTAGTTTGTCAATAGTTGTAGTCTCCCAGCATGCCATCCTAACATCTTTTCCTTGTTTATTCTTGTATTGTGAGAGGCAATTTCTTTCTATAACAGAGAGGTGCTCTCTCTTCATTCTAGTTTTCTGTATTAGTGATTCTCTTCAGCTTTACAGGTACTGTTCAAGCCTGCTCGAGCCCCTTCATCCAATAGGAAGGCTGCGGCTTTGCAGCAATTGGAGCTGGAGAGACTGTTCAATGAGAACTAATAATAACCTGTAGCATAGAGGAGAGTGGCGCAATTACTAATTCTCTATTTTTCAGATACAATGAGTTACTGCTAAAGCCACCAAAGGAGATGGCTTCTTGCTCAACGAAGGGGATCCCCCCTTTAATTTATAGCTTAATTTTAAGTAGTCAGGTGGGTGTGTGCTCTCTCTCTCTCTCTCTCTCTCTCTCTCTCTCTCTCTCTCTCTCTCTCTCTCTCTCTCTCTCTCTCTCTCTCT
>JAWWEO010019373.1:0-14872 GCA_035582975.1 Ormyrus labotus | reverse complement strand
TATCTACCTCATGGGTAGTGTGGAAAAGATAAAAAAATTATAGATAAAGAGGGTAAAAATTTAACGTTGATCAGATCTTACATAACGTTTATGATTAATAGGAGGTGAGAAAGAGGGGGGTAGGAGGGGGGGAGGGGGGCTGAACGACAAGCATAACGCTTACAACTATATAATATAGTAAGATATATATAATACACACACACACACACACACATATATATATATTATATCTATTATATCTATTATATATAATATTATTATCCATATCTAAAGGATCTTCGTGTTGTATATAATATATAATATTATTATTACATTATTATATATTATTGTATTATAAATTATTATATTTTGTTATATTGTATTTGTAACGTTACACTATTTTTAGCGTTCTACGACATGGATCTTTTAGATATGGATAGCATGCACACTTTTATTTATAAATACAAAATATTTTATGACTCGATATGACTTTTTATCGTTCCAATAAATATAATAATTTACTCTTCGTTTTTGCCTCGTGTACATTTCGGATGTAAAAATTTCATTATTCATTCTACATCTAAGAAATACGTACATTTTGTCATAAGGTAATAAATTATCTGAAATTTTATTTAGAATCAGTCTCGTGGATGCCTGTTCATCCTCATCATTTAATAACTGAAATTTCCCAAGCATTTTATTTTCATCACTATAATTTGAATAGTTTCTATTTGAATTTACAAATAATTTATGTTTTAAAATCCAAAAAGCATTTACAATTTTGATTGTGGTACAAATTTCTGCGTCGACTTTATAAACACCTGTTTCCGTTCTCAAAGGGAAATGCAGACCATGACCATAGTGGTCCCCATAACTTTACAAATGCAGCCATGTGGAGTAGCTGATGCACGTTATAAGAGCATTTATTGAGGCCATACAATTTTTGTACATCAAGAACAAAAAAATAAAGCAACGATTCTGCTAAATCGATTTTTGCAGCATTAATTTGTGTTTGTAATAATATTTTTGTTGCATACGCTAACTTTAAAAAATGCTTATAATAATTGTTAGGTAGGCGATCTTTGAGTAAAATTGGACCGTAAAAAATAAGAAAATTAGGAACCTCTAAGGCTTTCCAATATTTAAAATTGTTTAAGGTTCGAGGAATTCTTGAAATGTAATCGGGTAACTAAATTTTGCAAAGAAGATCGATTTCTCGTTTAAAAAGCGGTTTTATGTAAAATGGTTTTTCGTGATTGCTTGAATCAAACCAAAGTATTAACAACATTCTTACGACGCCTAATAAAATTCTAATCTGGCACGAAAGAAGTTACTAATTAAAAAAACGGAAGTAATGCTAGAATGCTTGGTTCTTTAACACCTTTTACACTTACTCATTTTTCTCGAACAGCTTTTGCAGCTTGTGATTGCATTCGATCCATCGTCCTTAAGATCGGTTCATAATTAAGAACTGAATAGACTCTATTGTGCCTAATCCTGAGATACAAGTTTGACCAGGATGCTCACAAAATGAGCATCCGAATTCTCCGTTAAACTACATAATATTCTGTGCAGCAGCTCTGGCTCGGCAATCTAATGTGGCAACTGGTGCAAGGACATTACACAGTTGTATTATTTTTAGAATTATGCCAGTTAAATCCATTAGAATAAAGGTAATTCAATTTTTCGACAAATGGAGTCAAAAATGAATTCATCAATGGCTTCTTTTTAGTACTATAATATACATCAAGCAAAAATTGGAAATTTCTTCTATTTTGCGGTGGAATGTTAATAATTTGCGCTTGTTCATATATGACCGTTAGAACTTTTAGATATCGATGCACCATCAATATTCCATAATAAATGTACGTTATATTCTCCATTTAAGGAATTTTTATGTTTTTTATACTCTGTACCGGATTAATATCTGTTATAATATTGTTACTTTTACAATTTTTTTCGTGGAAATCAATCAAATCAGATAAATTTCTATTTTAAAATGTATCAATTAATAATTTTTCAAAATCATGTTCAACGAAAAAAGCATTAATATTAGAATTTCCACAATTTTTGCAACTATGTATAGATTTTGTACCATTTCAATTTCCTATATAGCAGAAGCAGTCGTCACAGATTCTATGTTTTTTTATTAAATTATTATTAGAAGGTATAATCTGTTGCAAAATCTTGTCAAGAAAATATCTGGCTTTCGGTATATTATTAGGCTTAGGAAGTTATAAGCTGTATAATGGTAGTAAATTTTCTAACTTTTTCGTAAGCGAATTTTCTAAAAAATACTTTAAAGTATAATGTACAGCTTCACCTACTGTCACATCACTATTTTCATACAGCTCTTTAGTCGACTATTCTTTTAAATTATGCTGCAAGGTATATCCTGTTGTATCATCAAAATTAATATTTGTGTGAAATTCAATATCATCTTCAAAATTTAAAATTGATTGTGCATAAGAACAGCGTGATAGCGAGCTTGCAGTATCAATGTCTTGACTACCCAATTCCACATTATCGACCCCGTTCATAATATCTAATACTTCTTTCGAAATTTCAAGGTGATTAGCCAAATCTGGTTCTGGATTTTGATCCTTAAAAAAAATATTATTTTCGCAATTATTGTGAACTGAAAGCTTATAATAAATTACGCTACAGTACTCTAGCTGCGCTCGAGCGACCGTCTCCGCGCGTGCGGCAATCGCCTATCTTCCGTCTATGTAGCGAATTTTTTGAGTACTATTACTTCCGGAAAAAATTTAAAAAGCACTAAAACTCAATTTAAGATATAAATTTCATTTGCTATATTTATCTCGTTTAATTATCTTGCTGAACTTAAAACATTATGCAAAAACTTGTAGAAAAAAAGAAAACTTCTTGGTAAAAATAAAATAAAATTAAATTAATTTTTACATACGTTAATATTATGCATGTATATATAAAATTTTTGTAATTCGTGCATGAAATTATAAAAAAATTAAGTCGTATAAAAAAATGAACTATAAGGAGTTTTATTAAAATATAAGACAATAACGTACGTTTAGATTTCTGCTTGTTTTTCGATTAAAGATGGAGCTTGCCGTCGTAAAATAGTAGATCTGGGAATTTTCTTGCGCTAAATATAAATTTAATATCAAATATCGCGTATAATGAAAAATTTACATTAAAAAGTTGTATAAATACATACATGACTCAATAAGTAACACTTCCGTATAATTCTCGAAGCATAAAACATTTTAAGCAAAATAAGTAAAACGGTTATATAAAATTAATTTTTATTTAAAATTCGCTTGCGAAGATGTGTTCAAGTTGTGTATGTTTGGAAATTACACGTGTTTCAGTTTTTTGTCAGAAGTGTCAATGTAAATCTAACTATCTTATTGCGTATTAGTTTAAACTTCGATAATTGATTGAGTGACGATTCGTATTTTTGCATTCTTTGCGCATTAGTTTGCGTATTAGTTTAAGCTTTGTAATGTCAAACTCAAATCAATATTTAATTGATTGTGAAAATTCGTCTTTTTGCATTCTTTATAAGAGATCTATAATTTTTCAAAGCAAATGGAAAAAATTGGCGGTTGGTTTGAAAATTTCCTTTTTATGGCCTGAAGACAGTGACTCTCAAAATGAGTACAAGGGAACCATCATTGCTATTTCAGGTAAATTTAAAAATAATAATAACTTGAATAAAGTTACAATATGTTTATGTTATGCGTAGATGACTAAGGAAAACTTAAAAGAATTATGAAAAATGAAATGACTGACCGAAGAACCTCTTTAACAAACTTTAAAATGAAAACATTTATGGAAGATATATGGCGTATAAAATCAACATATGGTTGCAAAAGTATAATCCATATAGTTACTGTTAATAATCTATAATTTTTTATTATAAGAAATAAAAAATATTGATAAAGTTAAAAAAATTCTTGATCTATACATGTATATAGGTTAATAGCAATACAGCAATCAAATTTAAAAAGTAAAAATAAAAAATATATGGAAAACGTATGCCCAGATGCTATATATAAATTTTTACATCCGAAATGTACACAAGGCAAAAACATAGAGTAAAAAAAATTTGTTTCTACAATCGTTTAATGTTGTACATTTTATTGTGAGAAATGCAAAATATTAAACAATTGGAAAAAATGCATGATTTATATATGGTAAACTTGCTAATATATGGAAGTTGTATGCCCTGTAACGGTGTCCGCGAACGTCGCGCCGCATTATCGCGACTAATTGGCGTTGGGGGGCGCGCGCGCCGATAACGAAGAAGAAGATGCGCGCGAAGGCGGGCAGACCCTTTGTGACCGCCATCTTCGATTGACGTGTTTTAAAAGCTTGTAAGAAATCGCGTGTGCCGTAGCGGGGGTTTTTCGCGAGAGATTGCGGCTACACATTCGTGCGCGAGTGATCCCGTGTTTTGGAGTACACTCGAGTAGCAGCGAGTTTTTCCTGGCGTAGTTCTAGCCAGGAATACACATCGGCGAGCGAGCAACAGCGGCGAGGATTTGCCAGGCAGAGAGGACCGTGTGCGCGCCTGGCCCGCGCTGTTGTTGTATTCTCCGCAGCGCAGCCAACGTAAGTGTCTGCTTTAGATACGAGCGCATCGGTGGCGGCGCAAGCCCCATCTACGCTGTTTCGCGAAAGAGCGAGAAAGAGCGAGATAGCCGTGCAGCACCGGTTGCACGGCAGAGAGAGTGAGATAGAGCGAGAGCGTGACTCAGCGCAGTCACTCTCGGCGAGCCAACGGTTCGCATTCGAAGCTCACCGACTCTCGGCCGTACTCGGCTTAGCTCGGCTCTCTTCAAGAGCGAGCAACTCTTCTCGCGAGCGGCTCGGCAGAGCTGTCGTCTACCGCGCTCTTTCTCTCTCGGACTTGCGGCGAGAGTGTATGAGGATCAGCAGCGGCTGATCAACTCCTACGCAACGTCTTAGATTTGCGGGCGCACAACATTAGATAGATTACGCAGCGCGTTTTGCGAGCATTAGACAAAATTGTTTATTTTATTTTCTTTTTTTTGTTTGTTTCACGTACTAGCGTTTACCCGCCGGTCCGTGCCGCTCTTTCGGCCGGCGAACGCTATTCGTTTGGATGCTTTTCCTTTAATAAACTCTTTCTTATTTTACCACGTAAACCACGCGTATTCATTTAGCAAAACCCGCTTCTAATATTCGTTCTTCCCCGCGTTTCCCAGCTGAGCTTTCCCTTATCCAGCCGCATCCGCGCGCGAGCGAATGCGCGGCATTCGCTCCCGACAGTCTGGGGTAGCCGAGTAGAAGGACGAGCAACACTACTAAAAAGCACGGCATTGCACCGCCGTGCGTTAGTAACGTCGGGTTGAGTTCGAGGACGGATCCCCAAATAATCACCCCGTTACAGCCCAAATTCCATATAAAACCGGTATATGGTTAAAAATATACAATCCATATAGTATTCAAATACTTTTTTTTTACTTGGGTAATTAGTGATCGAAATAAGTAAATGGAAATTGATAAGATAAATTAACGACCTCAGCATAAAAGAAAGTATAACCACAACTTTAAAGAACAAGGAATAATACGTCTAAAGTCTATCTGTACCAGTTTATCAGTATCAGTATATGTTTATATAGTCTATATACTTTATACTTCAGTATTTATGACAGTTAATATTGTAATAGTCATAAAAATATTTCATAATTTCACAAAAAATAGTAAATGCAATTACAAAAATATTCCAATAATAAATAGTAGTCTACAAAGTCAGTAACGACATGTCGCCAATTCTTATTGATTTTATGACACTCTAGGGTGAAGAGAACATTGGGAAAGTATTTTCAGCATCTTGATGTTGTAGAATAAAGTCAAAAATATCATTTGCAGTGTCAAGTATGTGATCAGGAGTCACCTATAAGCTTAAATGTCGTAATGAATCAAAAAATGCAGTTTTTATTTTTATTTGTGTTGTATTCTTATTATTTGAAACTATTACTTCAAGAAAAAAATTAGATTAACAGTGTGCTTTAAAAAAAAAGATTAATTTATCTACTACCCAAAAGTTAAAAGTTTCCAGGATTTGCTCATATATTTTTCAATGACATTATGCAGACGTCCGCATAAGTCCTCTCTCTCTCTCTCTCTATATATATATTTCGAACAAATCGTTTCGAAAATCGTCAGCATACTTACCCAGTCATCTCCTATTCTTGCGAGTCTCTCATGAATTAAAAATATAGGAAGGATTTATTTTACTTTAAGTAACATTTTAATATTTCTTGTAAGATTTTCAAAACAAATAATTTATTTTGCAAGTTACCTCAATTAATTTTCAAACTAATGACTCAAAGAAAATTTAAAGAAATAAGAGACAGTGTTTTTGAGTATTGAAATGAAAAACTATTGGTTTAGGTTTAAAAAGAAAATCTTTATTTGTAAAGAAAACTTGACTGACAGAAAAGTGTGTGTGCTCGTTTCAAAGGTCAGTTGGCAATTGGTAGCGAAAACAAAAATTATCCAGGAGCTCTCTTTTTTTTCTTTTGTTGCTAAGAGACGTTTTCAAAAAACTATCAACGAAGCTGGCGAAAACGTCCACAGCGATGCCTCTTCGCGTTCTGTGACGTGGTCTCCTTCATCGATATAGCAGTGATATCGGCAGGGAGACAGCTGCGGCCCCGGAAGATTGCGTGATTACGCATTGCACATCTCCGTGCTCGCTGCCGACCAGATAATGTTTTGAATACTAAAACAACTAATAATTAAAAATTTACTGAAACGAGCGCATAACAAAAAACTTGAAAATACTTATTTTAAAACGAAACATTTCCTTCCCCCGTACAAAACTCAAATGTTTTGTACTTCAGCGAATTTTATTAATTTTCTACTCGGACGTTTTAAAATTCCGTTAGCGGTCCTTACTTCTACCACACGTATTTCGCCGTCAGAACCGGAAAAGACATTTATAATTATGCCTTTTTTCCATGTGTTTCTTCGAGCTTGGTCGACAATAATTAAAACTAAATCACCTTCTTTTAATTTAGAATCGCTATTAAATCATTTCTGTCGCGGTAACAAGGTTGGTAAATATTCGCGTATCCATCGCTTCCAAAATGCGTCCCCAAAGTGTTGTGCTAACAACCATTGTTTTCTTGCACAAAAGTTTTGTGAATTAAATCAAGCTAACTGAACATTTCCGGAGGACGACTCAATCAAGAAGTGATTGGGCGTTAACCCTTCGTGATCGCGGGGTAGAGACGTGCGTTTGAAATCTTTAATTAATTGAATGCTCGACTTCAGCTAAAACCGTAATAAGCGTCTCTTCTTTAGGTGCGTGCTCTTTAAGAATAGAGAATAAAGAATCTTTCACGGATCTAATTAGCCTCTCCCATGCTCCTCCCATGTGAGAAGCAGTGGGTGGATTAAATTTCCTTGAAAATTTATTTTTAAAGGCGAATTCTGACTGCTGTTCTTTATTTATATTCTTCAAAGCTTCTCTTAATTTATTATTGGCCCATTTAAAATTCGTCCCATTGTCGCTGTATATAATTTGAGAAAATCCTCTCCTTGCCGCAAATCTTTGTAATGCTAAAATAGCAGAGTCTGTGCTAAGGCTATGAGCTAACTCGATATATACCGCTCGAATTGTCATACACGTAAAGAGTGCTCCCCAACGTTTCTCTCTTCTTCGGCCAATTTTTACCCAAATTGAACCGAAATAGTCCAAACCACAATGCGAGAAATGACGGAATCGATAAGCTAAACGTGCTGACGGTAAATTAGACATTTTAGGATTAGAAGGTGAGCTTCTCAATATTTTACAAATACTACATTTATTTACTATGCTTCGTAGATTTTTTCTAAGCCCTACAATCCAATAATTTTGCTGCAGTTCGTTGATTACTGTCTCATGGCTTTTATGAAATAACTTTTCATGAAAATGTTTAATAAGCAGTTGTGTTACTGCATGTTTCGCGTCTAAAATTATAGGCTGGAATTTTTCTGGACTATCCGACAAAAACTCTACACGATCTTGAACTCGAAGAAGACCTTGTTTATCTAACAAAGGATTTATCAAAACAATTTGGCTATTTCGCAATACGGGTTTAGAATTTTTAAAATTTCAATTTCTTTTTTAAATGATTGTAATTGTATTTCTCGAACCACATTTTTTCTGCTTGATTTAGACGCGCTAAATCTGAAATATTATTATTTATTTTTAACCATATATCTACGACTTCTAAAAAGCGACAGGTAGCTCTTAATTTAGTCCAAGAAAAAAATCTACTTGGATCGGGTAGAAAACTCTCGTGATTTTAAAACACATTACATATGATTTTACTTTCTTTTCTGATTTCGCTCGAATTAATTTCTACGATTTTTTTATTTATCGGCCATTGATTTTCATTTTCGCGTAAAAACGGGGGTCCTAAAAACCATCTACTTTTATTTTTTAGTGCGTGGAGCGTACCAGGTAGCATCGTCAGCAGGATTCTTTGCAGTTGGAACCCATCTCCATTCTGCGATATTTGTTTCCTCACAAATTTTTCCTAAACGATTCATTACAAACATTTTGTAAGTTTAAGGGTTAGAATTTAACCATTGAAGAACCGTTTGGGAATCTGACAAAAAAACGCGTTTTTTTACATTAAATTAATGTTCTACTGCTATAATTTTCGCTATTCGAACGCCTAAAACTGCGGCTTGTAATTTCAATCAACAGTTCTTTTTAATACAATAATGGATGTATGAACATCACCGTTTTTATACTCAAAACGCCAATAGGCCACGGCAGAATAAACCTTTTGACTCGCATCACAAAATACATGCAGTTCGATTGAATTTAAAAATGTTTTATCGGGTATTTGGTAACAACGGGGAACATGACAATTTTATATTATTTAAGTCGCTTAGCCATTTTTTCCATTTATTTAATTCATTTTCTTGCAACAAATTGTCCCAACCAATACCGCTAACCCACACTTCTTGCATTAAAATTTGTGTTTGGATGGTAAACGGAACAGTAAGACCGAGCGGATCAAAAATTGACATCAAAATGCTCAAGAATTGTCGCTTAGTCGGTGTTGAATTAACCGTATTGATTTTTTCATTAAATTTTAATTTGTTAAATTGAAAAGATAATGTGCCTGATTTAATTAGCTAATGTAAACCTAAAACGCACTCTGTCGCTTCATTATTTTCTAAATTAATTGAATTCTTATCATTATACATTTTATTTAAACTATCTACGTTACTCAACCACCTATGTATATCTCAGTTTTCCTTTCTGTTTATTTGAATAACCTGTCGAATTCGCTTTTCTGCCTGTTGAACAGACTCGCAACTATCCAAGTAATCGTCCATACAGCAATTATTTATATATATAATGCTTTTCGCTTCCTCAGGGAATTGTAACAAACTATTTGCATTTTTATTTTTAATGAATAATGCAGTACAAGGAGAGAATTTAGTACCGAAAAGAAGAGAAGACATGATATGCTCTTGAGTTTCAATTGATCTGTTGTTACCTCTCCATAGAAAACGTTGCGCGTCCCGATCCTGTTCGCGAATTTTAATTTTCAAAAACATGTCTCATATCTCCTTTTAGCACAACAGCATATTGGCGAAAACGCAAAAAAACGCCTAATAAATTTTTCAATAAATCGGGGTCTGATAATAAGAGGTCATTAAAACTAATTAAACTAGATTTTGCGGCTGCGTCGAAAACAAGCCGAACTTTTCCCGGCTTGTTCACGTTTTTCATTCCGGAAGATCTGTTTTCTCCGCGTATCTGTTTTCTAAAAGACGATCTATCTCGCTATAATATAATTCGGCGTACTCTGGATCACGATCGAGTTTACGTTCTAAGAGCTTTAATCTATGAAGCGCATTCGTTCGGCTATTCGGAAATGACTCGCTATCGTTTGCCTATAGCAAACCTACTTCCCAGAAATCTTTTTTATAAACGCTGGTCGCATTTAAAATATGTAAAACCCGTTTGTCTGCAGCATTTTCTTTTACTATTGTACTTACACCTAGAGCATCTAAACTAAAATATTCTTGGATTAAATTTTCCAGGTTTTCAAAATTTTCAGTTCTTTCTTTTTCATTTTTAATTTTAGGGGAAATTTTTAATAGTAGCGTTAAAGGTTTTTTCACTTTTTTTTGCTTAATTGGACCGTGAATAGACCAACCTAGTAAGCAACGTGAAACAATAAACGTATTTGATGAGCTTTCTTTAAACTCTCAACAAATTATAAGTGGCAATAATTTTGTCCCAACAACAAATAAGCTTTTGCTTTAAAAGGAGAGATCCATACTCCTGTCTCTCTTTTACACAGCTCACAAATCTCAGTGTTTAAGGATTGAGTTAGAAGGGCGAGATCCTTGACTAAGATTTTTTTGTTAATTGAAATAACAAGAAGGGCTCTCGATTTTAAAATTTACTTCTTTATGACCGATGGCTATTGGCTCTTTCTATCCCTCTCAAGGAAATATCGACATTGACACCTTGTGCACCTATTTCTTTGACAATTCTTTCATTAATAAGTGAGATCATAGAGCCTTCGTCTAGCAAAGCATAAATTAATTTAGATGCTCTTGGCCCTATTGCTTTGACTTCAATCATTTTTAAAAATACACTGCCATATAGTCAATTTGTTTTATTATTTGCATTTATATTCGTATCAACATTCTCATTGTTGAGAGAAGAAATCTATGCAGCTGTGGAATGGTTCTCAGTAATTTTAGCTCGCGATTTTTTCGTTTCTTCGATTCTAGGTGAAAAGTGCAAAACTTGATGGTGTCGCCGCCCACATTCATTGCATTGTTTAACAGAATTGCAATCATCTCGCGTGTGTCCGTCTTTCACACAATTGTAGCACAATTTTAAAAGCTTTACAATTCTCCATCGTTCTCGCAATGGTTCATTTAAAAATTTATAATAGAATGATTCTCCTGCTCTCAATAAGTACATGTCTCAAATTCGGAATGACTAGGGTCCGTATAATTGGTTACAAAAGTTAATTTTGATTTTGAAAAACGCGAAAATCGAGATGTTTTATTGTTTTGTGCTTTATCGAGATCTTATGTGATTTCTCATATGAGATTTTACATGAGGTTATGAAACATTTTCGACAATGATTTCTCATATGATTTCTCATATGAAATCTCAGATAAGTATATATTAAGGTATCCGTTATTTTCTGAATTGAAAAATTCTAAAAGTGCCCATTGAATTTCGAAAATATATGCCAAAAAAGGAAGAAAAACTTTTGACAGTCCTCAGAAGACCGAAAAATGTCGTGTCGCCGAACACATGAATTTTTTTAATTTTGACAATTTTCCAAAATCGGTTTATTTGTAGAGGTGGCTATTTTATCATGCGCTAAGGCTTTTAAATGACGGATAAAATGTAGAAATATCATTTACAACAATTTTAGTTACTTTGATTATGTATAAATAACTTTTTGTGCACTTAGTATAGGTCACAATATGCAAAAAATTTAAAAAGAAATAGCGTTTTTCGCAGTTTTTCACATCTAAATCCTGGAAAGGCCTCTTTTGCACCACAGCAATCAAAATTTCGTGAAATTCAACTCAGCGCGAGCTTTGTAAAACTTCAAGACAATTCATTTTCAATGCTTGACCAGGTTTTCTAAAGCTTTAGATCGATTCATAGTAAATTGACTGAAATATACATTTACTGCAGCGTTCGCGGCTTGCACTGTTCACTTCGGAATGAACATTGTTAAAAAAATGCAGTCCTCTTTTACAAAATTGGTTTTAATTGAATTTGTAGTTCATGATCTTAATGTATTTTAAATGCATATTATTATGTAATTTCAAATTTCAACTTTTTTATATTTTTTTAATAAAATTATTACAATTTTTATTAATTTAATATAAGTTTTATAAAAAGAGCTGCTGTTTTTAACACTGCTCTTTTGATCACGCAGCTTTAACAATTAATAATGAATTTAAATTTGAAGCTTGGTAAAAAATTTTGTCAATCTGAGTAACAATTATCTGGCTTCAGCTTGTCTGATTTTACAAAGCTAAACCTCATTTCGATCATTTTTCCTACCGAAGTGGAGAAAACTTTACGATTGACGTTGATTAATTTACAATGAAATGTTCGAATAATTTTAATTAATTTTAGCATGATAATGTTACAGTAGCCAGCGATAGTAAATTTATGTTTTAAAAAGTAACGAAATTAGGTTTCTCAAATTCACGGGTTTTAATATTATAACGAATTTGCCTTTTTTATTAATGCGCGGGATAGCCGCTAAGCCTTCGTTATAAAAATAAAATATAAATATAAGTTTTATTTCGAAGTTTCATATCCCGCCGACTGAACCGTCGGTGAGCGGGTGCTTGCTGAGAACAATTTTCTGTTTTTAAGGGATAGCGGGAAAAGAGAGGTGTGAATCAATTTAAACAAACCAAGCTCGTGTGCTCTTAGATAAAATAACTTAATTCTATTGTATTATAAAGAAAAGAAACAGAGCCGGTACAACTTGCTGCGGCACAAAGCCCAGAGCAATATACAATTTCCGCCCTGTCTTACTGCTCAACTAACTTAATTATCAGTTACAAAAAAGACTACTTAATTGGATAAAGAATTATTTGGTAATGCTTGTCTAAGCCTATTTTCCGCACTTCCGTATCAAGAAATGATAAATATCACGAGGAAACAAAAACTAAAAGGAATGAAAGAGGTGAGCTCGTTACTGAAAAATGAAGTATCGTTAAATGTGCCTCTGGTCGCCTACGAAATACTTTACTAATTATTTACCGCTCGAGGAGCTTGGACCTCGGTCTCCGCTGCCGCTAAGCTACTAGTTGCTTGCTGCCGCTCGTTGTCTACGGTTCCGCGAATCGCGCGTAAACTCGCTGGATCGCGCGAGCCTACAATATGCGTGGAGTCCGAAGCTCCGAAAAAGTGCTTACAAAATACGCACGTTACCGCACTTCTTGGTTCTTTCCGCACTCGGACACCGGTCTCTTCACGAAATAACTTAATTACCGCGTGTACGAACCGAACTTATTAGGGCAGAGCACGAAAAGCACAGCCAAAAAGCTTGGTGCATGCGTACGCAGCGAGGCAGCGAAGGGAGAGAGAGCGGCCGCGCGGCGAGCGAGCGCTCCCCACTTGACGTCCCTCTCCTCCAGCCGTCTTCTGGCGCGGCGCGCTCATTCGCTTAATCTTCCAATTTTCAATTGCCCTTATCTCCGGATCTAGGCATCGCATCGAAAAAAGGCGGATAGACGTATGTCTTAGAATTTTTTCCTCTATCTCATGGTGTAAAAATCATGAGGATGTTTATTAACACGTTATATAAATAATTGAAAATATCTGAAACTTCACAAAAATATTCTTTGAGCATTAGACTTTTCATTTATATTGAGAAAATGCAAGATCAACGACTATATTTTAAATAAATCGAGGTTTTTAAATGTGTATTTTAAGATGTAACCTTATGTGAAAAGACATTATTTTGTATTTATTCCATTATAAATAATTCTTTTTTATAAAATCCTATACCAAATTGAAGATTTTTTAATGGAGATTCTAATTCTGTTGTCATAAATCTAAGTAAACTATCAAGTTAAAGAGATATTAGCAATAAACTTTATAAACATGCGCATGCGCATTAAGAGCAGACAAACACACAAGCAATAAGAATGGCAATTTTTTTCATGTTTTAACGAAACTAGGATTTTTTAAGACTATCTAAAGGAGTTCGGAGGTAATCACTAAAATTGAAATTTTAAAAATTACCAAAAACAAAGAAGGATCCCACTGGGGTCCCCACTTGATACGGCACCACGCGCTGAAGCCACCTTAAGGAGTCTCATAGGTTTCGTGACCGGAGGGAGGAAAGCGGAGTCCCCTCTCTCTCCGCAAGCGACTCCTCGTTCACCGCACGCCCCCTCCGCAGCCAAAGAACTCAATATTTTGTTTAAGTTTTACCTTAGTTCTTTGTCAAATTTGTGGTAAGCGATTCACAGCCGGGCACATTTTGATTCCTTGATTGTTTTTCTATAAAACTATCACTTTTTTAACTTAATCTCTATATTTTTTATCGCGAATTCTTACGGGTAAGCCCTTCATAACCTCTCTCTTCCGCAAGAGCCCATGTTAAGAGCCCATGTCAATTTTCAACAATTTTTTTCTCGAAAACCGTGGCGATAAAAATTCTGAAAAAAATCATATAATCTTATTTTTAGCTAAGGACTAACATACAAAAATTTTTAATCATTCTGTATGATTTCATGAAACTTATGAGACTCCTTAAAAGATAATATTAATCTAATCAATTTCCACAGAATTATACATACATTCCCTATTGAAAAAATCGAGATGGAAATCGAGCTCGATTCCCAGCTCGAATCAACCTCGATTCAACTCGATTTTTCCTCGATTTGCCTCGATTTTCACCTCGATTTTCACCTCGATTTCGAGCTGAATTCGCCTCGATTTCCACCTCGATTTCGATCTGCAACTGCCTCGATATTCACCTCGATTTCGAACTGGATTTCCACCTCGATTTCGAGCTCGATTCGCCTCGATTTTCACTTCGAGCCCGAGCTCGATTCGCCTCGATTGCCACCTCGATTTCGAGCTAGATTTGCCTCGATTTCCATCTCGATTGCGAGCTCGATTCGTCTCGATTTCCACCTCGATTTTTTCAAGAGGGAATTGTACGTACAATTTTGAAGCTCAAAAATTAGGTCACCAATTTATAATTTAAAATGAACAATTAGCAATGACAAATTTTTGAACTTTCAAATAATTGTTTTTAAAAGCATTAAGATCATGTTACGTTCCACAAAAGGTGGAACTAACAGTGATTATTTTCTACGTTTTCCTAATGAAAATATATTCTAATCGGGC
>JAWWEO010019372.1:0-14876 GCA_035582975.1 Ormyrus labotus | reverse complement strand
TGAATAATCTAAATAATATATTATTATTTGCGACCAATTTTCAAGATGATTATTCACAAATCAAAGAAGAAGACTGAGGCCTTTCCCATATGTTGTAGTCTATTTCAGTTGTTATCTCATCCCGCGTGAAATATTAAATGAGATCTCATATGTATCTCATATAAATCTCACATGGATCTCATATAGATCTCGCTCGCTTCGCTCGGGAGAAAAATGTCTCACGAGGTAAATAATCAACTTCCACACCAGTTTCGAAAAGTACTCTAAATGTTGACTAAATCATAAATACGGCCGGACTTACCATTTAAATTTCGATTAAACCATAAGTATGGTCGGATTTGTGATTTAAATATTCACTAAATTTTAAGTATATTTCAATTTGTATTTATCATTTTATTAATTAATAAAAGCAACTTTTGAAAAACAAAAGAGACATTAAAAATAAGAATGTTAATTTGAAAATTGTTTATAACCCAATTAATTTATTGTTGTTGTCTTGCCATCGTGTATCACAATGAATGTAAAAAAATTAGATTGAAAACTATTAAATTATATAAAAATTAAATGATGTACCCTCAAACATTTTTCGAAAAGTTGGACTTTCAACAATTTGAAACGAAAGCTGGTTTTCCAACACGCATGCTATCGCATGCGTGAATTTTTTGTACGCAACATAGGCATGGAAAATGTAATTTTGCGCCAGCACTATCGAAAAATAGTATGTGCACCACGGGCGGGAATGGGCTGTCTTGCGCCCTTGGTACACAATGTACTATTTTCTATCAATTAGTACAAAGTTTGAGTTTTTTAGTGCTATACTTGTGGCACCCGCATCAGCTTCACTCGGCGTCAGCCAGCAAGCTCACGCGCACACTACACCAGTGATGCCGAATTACAAATTAACTGAATAAAAATTAAGAAAAATTACGTTCTGTTTCGAAACCCACTGCAGATTTGTAAAATAAGGTTTTTTCTCCCTGACAGTCGCACTTATGATTTAGTCGATTGTTTAAATAATAAGTCTGGCCGAACTTGATTTAGCTGAAATTTAAATAATAAGTTCGGCCTGACTTGTGATTTAGTCAAAATTTAAATCATAAATTAATTTGATTTATGGTCTTAGTAAGTACTTAAAGTCCAACAATGACTTAAGTATCTGAAACCCTGCAGCTGAGTGAACGCAACTTTGTCACGCCCCAGTGCTCTGTCCTTTCGTACTACTTTACGTACTTTACGCTGTTGTAACTTCAAAACGGTATCTCTAAGCTTCCTGAAATTTGGACATGATGTTCTAATTGTTATTATCCATAATATACGTAAATTTTATAAAGATTTCTAAAAAAAAACTTTCCAAGTTACAGGTGAAAATGTTCATTCGGCACGTGCTCCCCCATAAGATGCCATGTTAAAATACGCAACTTTGCCAATTGATATCTCGAAAACGGAAACTGCATTTTCTTTGAAATTGTAATATAATATAGATAATACATCTAACATTATCTACAAATTTGGAAAATTTGGAGGTATTCTTTAGAAAATGCAATATCGAGTAAACCCCCTTAATAGTGTAGCGCATTAAATGTTGTAGATTTTACATGTATTATTTCTTGGATTCATTTTTATGTCGTAAAAATATAATGAAAAAAGAACATAAGTATAAAGGAAAATATTTAGTGAAAAATTTACAATTTACAATAACTTTCAATTTATAAAAACATGATTTTATACTAATATTAAAAATACTAATATTAATTTATTATAATACTAATTTTATTCACTGTCTATTGACTGACAAGTACGTTAAAAATAGAAAGTTCGAATAGCGAAACAATGACGTAGACAATGCCTTCACCGATGCTCGTGCGACTTGGTGTTATTGAGAGAATCGACGGTGAAATTCAAGGCGAACCCACCGCGTTAAATTAGTGGGGGTGTTCCCGATTCGCGGAAAAACTCTTTCTCTCAAGAACATTTGTGGCTTTAATGAGGAATTCACTGTAGTATTCTATATGCGTAATAACGTTAATAAATATAAAAAAATTAAGAATTATTACACTTTGAAATTAAAGCAGTAAAACCGAGAAGTACATTTTATTAATATTCGGCGGGTTGTAAATGAGCGGTATTCCTCTCTGACCCATACAATCTGCATAGCGAATGAATTTAAATGTGTGATAATGTGTAGGTTTATGACGTGAGTTTTTAATTAAAATTGCCGTAAATTAACTTAGACAAGTTTTTGAGTGTCATATCCAGAATATTTTTCGTTTACTCTTGTAAATTTATCCATCCTTCTACCCAAATTGCAAGTACGGGTAACGGAAATGGAGTATCATTTCCTCAAAAACGTTCATTTTTATTCAACTCATTTAATGTAAAGAAATTATTTTAAACGAAAATTATAACACGAAATACATATATTATAAAAATTGATTACAGTTTTTGTTCCTATTTTTCGCTCTAGATGATACTATATAATACGTTTTATTTTAGTCTGAGGAAACCAGTCGATTCATTTTTTTATCGAGATATTTTTTCGGTTTTGTACCAAAAAATTATATTTTTATTGACGATATGCTCGAACGTTGCTAATTGCAAAGTATTTCTCACAATTACAATTTTTTCAACCTTTATTTTGAAAACGTCCATGTATTAATTTAGTAAACATTAAAAATGACTTTGTTTATCCATGTTTTTTACTTGAATAAGTATTTTCGTCAATATCGTACACTGCCGGTAAGTTTTTCAATTCTTGCCCTTGGTTCTAGTGGTACTTCAATATATTCTCGTTTTGGTAAGAATCTGAAACAATTTTAAATAATTTTACCTGAATTTTACCTCAATTAATAATTATGTCAAGTATTAACTAATTATGAGTCATTCAAGAATTTTCATAATTAACCCTTTGCGGCACACATTTTCTTTAAATCGGATTTCTATAAAAAAAAAAAAACGTAATTCATTGGTACTTGAAACAGCTTCCTAAAATTTAAAATTTTTTTTAATTAATTTTATTTGAAAAAAAATTTCTGTAAAAACAGCTATAAAAATAATAATTTTATAAACCTTACAAATATCTAAGTGAAACAAATAAGTATATGTACGAAATTTTATAAAATATTGTCAAAAATTTTTTAATAGAATGTAATGATGTGGAGTCAATCCCGACAGTGACAAAGGAGCAACTACTGCATGCCTGTGGTAGATTCGGAAACGCCAAAGCACCAGGCCTTCACGGAATTCCGAACATAGCACTGAAAGCGAGCATAAAAAGAGTTTCAGAGTTATTTTTGGATATGTACAACACTTGCCTGCAGGAGGGAATTTTTCCAGCCAATTGGAAACAGCAGAGGCTTGTACTCTTGTCCAAGGGGAAAAAGCCCCCAGACGAAGCCTCATCTTACCGACCGCTCTGTATGCTCGACACGATTGGTATTCACACAATACGGCTAACGCAAAGGCCGCTCGACTCTGGATGCCAGAAACCGGGTCGTCTCCACTGCAAGAGAAGCGATATCCGGCAAAAGGTTGGAAAGAGGCACAAAGAAGTATTGCCTTGTGATAACACTAGACATAAAGAATGTCTTTAATTCAGCTAAATGGGGCCACATGATGGAGGCTCTTACCACGGGAGATAGTGGGAAGCTACTTTAAAGGCAGGATCCTTAAGTATAACACTGATGATGGTCCGCAGGAGTACAAAGTCACTGGTGGTGTTCCGCAGGGTTCAGTACTAGGCCCTCTTTGGAGTTGGAGTTGCCGAAAGAGGCAGAACTAGTGGCATTCGCGGATGATGTGGCCCTAGTAATAGTAGCGAAACATCTGGAGGAAATCAACTACATCTTTGATATAACTTTCGGAAGAGTACGTCAGTGGATGAACTCGGTTGACTTAAGGTTGGCAGAACATCAGACGGAGGCTGTACTGATCACCAATAGAAGAAAAGTGGAAACTATCACAATACGAGTCGGCAACTGTGACTTCACGACTCAACCATTTCTCCGGTATCTGGGAGTAATAGTAGACGCCAGGATCAGCTTCAAACAGTACACGGTGCACGCCGAAACTAAAGCGTCAAATATTAGGACCATCCTGTCTCAACTAATGCCCAACGTTGGAGCTCCGAAACAAAGGAGAAGAGCGCTGCTAACATCCACGATTACATCAGCGCTCACGTACGGCATTACCATTTGGGCAGATGCACTCAAGACAAAGGAATTATAAAATTTATAAAGTATAATCTATGTATAAAAATAAGCAAGTTTATTAAATATTTATTTTGAGCATTGTTTGTTCACTTAACAATCAAATATAATGAAGCTGAACGTGTTAGTTTTGCTATCTGATCCTAATCATGGTCCGAGTTTCTGTCCGGTTCATAGTCAAATGGCTGAAACTGCAGTGAGGTGTGCACGAGTTTTTTCGCCGTTGCCAATAAATCCGTAAATATACCGTAAACAGAAAGAAAACGCAACGCACTAATAGTGCCTCTAGTGTAAGAAACAATTTTATAATATATTTGTACATATTTGTCATCATAAACTTTGAGTATTTTTTTTTATAATTTCTCATTTTGTTTGTTAATCTAAATTCTACCCTTGAATTTATATTGTATTCGTACATATCTCACCCAGCATTCAAAACTAATAAGTTATTCGATTTTTTATTATTTTGAAGACTAAAAAGAATAATAAAAATCAGAGGCTAGAGATGTATTCCAAGTTTTTTTTAACTGCCGAAGTTAATAGTTGCTAACATTTGCCTATATGCGGCTAGTATATTAGTCACAATACCGCAAAGAGTTAAACTACGTAATTTATATAATATTATTGATTGATACTAATATTTAAATTATGATAACTTATTTTTATTATATTTTATTTTATTTCTTGATTATAATGGAGCCATGGTCACCTTTCCATAATTATCTATATTTCGGAATTTTTTAATTTACTAACCTGTGTAGCACCGGCGATATGTAATCTGGGTTAACTTTAGTAAGGTCCATTTCTTTAGAAAAATAACTTACTATGATACCAGTACAGATGCTGATAGCCGTTCCAATTAGTGAGTAATATAACATAGAAACTCGAAATATGGCCAATGGTTCGTTTTGAGTTTCTACATGTGGCAACGTCGATTTTTCTGTTATTGTTTCGTTTAAAGGATAAGGACAGGCACTGGTTGAAGTAGGCAAATTTTCATAGCGAATTCTGTGATTCATTACGTGCCACTGTGTACCCCAGACTAACCACATCATAAAAACCAGCGAGGCATAACCACCGACTAGTGCACCTTTTTTTCCGATCCAAGGTAACACCATACCCATTACAAATAGACCCAGCAAAGGTCCGGTGAGTATACTAAAGAAGCTGACTGATAACTCAAATATTGTGCCCATTTTTTCCGCAATGAATATGAATCCCGTTGCTGCAAATCCAATGACAACGACTATAACCTATTCAGAAATTTATAAATTCATCAATAAATAAAATATTCTTCTGTCCATTTATAAAATAGCGAGGTTACTTTTATTGTATTGGCAGCTTTAGATTCTTCTTTGAAGCTTTCAGGCAAATTGTCCTTAAGAAAATCATCATAAATTACGCTTCCCAGGGTATTTAAAGTAGCACTTAGCGTTGCCAATGCCGAGCTGATTAGTCCTGCTAGAAATATACCCGCTAAACCTGGTTTATCTCCAACAACATCCATCACAAAAAATGGAAGTAATTGGTCTATTCGTTGTATGTACTGAAATAACAGGAATGAATTTACTGGGTAGTTTTCAAACTATATATGTTAAAAAAGTTAAAAATAATAATTTCTAAGAGTTCTATTATCTTTCAATGGTCATTCGTTTAACGGGACACCCCGGCCGCGTGGAGGTTAATTAAATAAGATTGTTTATACAGTAGTTCTAGAGATATCGTAGACTATAGACGTTTCTCACAAGCTCGCGAGTGTATCAAGTCACAAATATCACAACAATTTTGAAATCAAGTACCAAATCTCTAAATCGTTATGTAAGTGTGCAAAAGTATAGTAATTGCACTTACGTGTAATACTTTTTTGCTAATACTCGATTATAAATTGATGTAATACTTAAAAACTTTGGCAATACAAATTATTATAATAACTTGTAAATAAATAATATGTATATTAATAATATTGGATCAATCATAGTAGGCGAGATAAAAGTCTCACATCAATGAAAGTGAAAATCATTATTTAAAAATAAAAAATGATTTTCAATGATCCTATGGTTCGGAGACATTGGATAACTTTATCTAGTTTATTAAATGTACTGAACGATTAAATTTATTTTTCCCAACTTAGACATGAAATTGCCCTCATTTCACGCTAGAAAGTAGTTTAAAAAATGTAGCATTTCAAACGTTTGACAAAATTGTTTATGCAAGCAGGAAATAATGACTTTTTCTCCGCTCCCAGCAGGGCTTACCGGGAAAAAAAGTCACTTTTATAAAAAAAATTTTTTAATCTTTTATTTTTTTATTTTTTTTTTTTTTATTTTTTTTCTTTGTTTTAAACTATTTTTTACGATTTCTGTGCGATCATCATCCAGCTTTCTACCACCAAAAGAGGGCTTCTCATGCCTTCGTTGAAAAAATCACGGTGTGTGACACTGGAAGAAAAGCTATTTCAGACTCGGGTGAGGTTTTCAACAATCGACTTCGACTCCTGCAGAACACCTCACCCTCGCTAGAAATAGCTTACTTTCTCCTCTTGCTGCAGAACGTACTATAAAATTATTATCGAAGTGGACTCTTACCTTAGCTTTCACAGGGTCACAGTCATGATATTTCGTATACATAATAAGTCCTAAGATAAAGCAGACATATCTAAGTGTAACTGATCCAAATAATATAAACCAAACAGCTCTAGTCGTGTAATATTAAAATACATTATTATTAGTTAAAGTATATTTGATTATAATAGTTTCAAAAAAATGTAATTCAAGCAGATTATATTCAAATTATAATTCATTTAAAGATAAAATAATTTCTTCAAAAATTACAAAACTAAGACATTTATTTTACACGTTATAAATAATATGTACTATTTCATTATTACAATGGATCATTCGAATCGTATATAGTTTGCAGATTAAAAATATATTCTACTTGAATAAATCATAATTTTTAGATTATAATTGACCGAAAATTTACTTTCTTGCTTCTTTTTCTTCATTAATAGAGAGCAGTTTTTGAACAAATTTCTGTGAACAGGCAAAGCCTCCGAGATCGGAAAAAACTCCATGCAGTATCACCGCCCAAAAGGTACATCTTTCGAAAATGCTTATATTCATACTACAAAAGAATAATAAAATATTGCTTTTTATTTTACATTATCGTTATTGGAACTTACTTAAAAAAAATTAATCTTTGTCCTTCAGCTGAAATCTCCCATATCTTTGAAATTCCTCCAACTGTTGTTATTCCAATAATTAGAATAGAGATTACACCTCCTAATGTAAAAATAAATTGAAACGTATCTGTCCATATAACTGCTTTAATGCCACCCTACGTGAGAAATGTTCGTATTAGATATATTGCTTTTTTCTAGAAAGAGCTTTGTAATAGAAAAAACAATTTTTTTTTTTAATATATTAAAAATATTTTCTAAAGCGCATTTGATATTTAAATGTACAATTTTTGAAAATTTTCGCTTTATGTGTACTTCGCATTTTCAATTTCTAGTAAGCTAAATTGATTGAAAATGTTCCTTTTTCTTACTTCTAATTTTAGACTTGAAGAAAAGAATTGTCATATTTTTTTCTGTGATAAATGTAATGAGTTGGTCCAACATATGTTAGAAAGAGAATAACATTTTTTTAATTTTTACTTTCTAAATTTGTAGTAATTAAATTCTTTTTATAGCTAAAGATGCCATTAAAAAAATCAAAATCTCGAAAAGTGATTAATCAAATTATCCTAAAAATTGTCTCATAATATTTCAGAAAATTTTTAAGTAATTATGTTCATTATTTTAAAAAAAATTAATTTTTGAAATAAAATCGATTTAAAATTTTGAAATTTTAATGCTATTTTTTGTTTTTAAATTTTTGGTTGTCTGTATTTTAAGAAAATAAACTGTGTAAATACGTTTGTTATGGTTGATTATTATGATTTAAAATAAATCGTAAAACAATATATTTATTATAAAACTTGAAATTAAAAACTTTTATTAGAGGAAGCTACGTACCGCTGTACTAGTAGCCACTTTCTTATTGCAATGACGTACTTAATGTAACTTTCGTCAGTAATTTACGTAATAATGAAAATAAGACTAAAATACTTACAATACTTGTATAAAAAATGCATATTACGTAAAGAGCAGGTGTAAAGATGTGTAGATTAATACCGGTGAGTTGAGCAAAAGCGAGAGCTGGTGCATAAATTATTATGGCACTGTACACGATCAGAGCTATCAAATATGAAATAGAACAAATCTTACGTACAGCCTTGGAAAATCGTAATTCTAAATATTCCGTTACACATAAAAGTTGTAATTTGAAAAAAACTGGCAAAAATACTCTATTAGTGATAGTAACTGAGATGAAGGCTGCTATTATAATCATAACATATTGTGTGCCATGAAGATAAATTTCTGTTGGATTTCCCAAATAAGTGATTCCAGAAAGATAACTTAAAGATATAAAATATTTTAAATACATCGCAAATTTAAATCTATCTATTTAAAATTCTTTAAAATATACCTTGATAATCCACTTATCGCAACAGGAATGTATGACATACTCTTTCCTGCATAAAGGTAATCACTCACGGTATTTTGCTTAGTACAGAAGGCAAAATATAATCCTATGAGTACACTGACACCAAGTAAACTGGTAAAAACTAAATAGTCGATCCAACCAAAAGTTAATTGCTCCATCTTATTTTATTTTTACTTAATGACTTATTGTTATATTTTAGAAATTATAATTTTAATTTATAGAAATTTAAACATTTTCGTACTGTCTGACGTCTTAGATGAAGACTAAACTAGTATTAAATGAGCAGAGCAGTAAACTGCATGTAGAATAAAGATAGTAATGTTTGAAATTTCAAAATCAGGTGTTTAATTGACTTATTATAAGAATTATAATGATAACGGTGCAGTCGATAAATCTCTTAAGTAGATTGCAGTTAGTAGCTGTTGATAAGGCGTTTTATCAATTTCTCATTGTCAGACAGTTATTTTTAAATTGATGGTATCTATTTCACTTACTAATGTATACATTACATTTATTCATAATTAACTTACATTAAGTCTTTAAAATCATAATTTTTTTAAATACACGTGATAATTCAAAAAATGTTGTAACATAAAATAAACTAAAAATGCCCAGCATTAAATTCAAAAAGACTAAATTGTTCAAACGAAATGGTGTATTTAAAAAACGCGTTGTTTATGGGGGCTCTTTTGTGCGATAAAAAAGTTTGTAAATATTAAATTTTGTTTTATTTTTTATTTTATCTTATGAACATGTAAACATATTTTTAATCAAAAAATTTGAAAATTTAAAATCATCACTTGAGACATTGTTTTAGAAAAATATTAAAATATGTTGAGCAGTTAATTGCTTTTTAGTAATGAAGTTTTGCTTCACGTGTGCGTTCGGAATTGCTGTTTGCATACTCGATATAGTGATACTGTTTTGATTGACAAAAAATAGGAACTTAGAATTCTGAATTAATTTTTTTTACTTTTACCGATCGAGACACCAAAGTTTCCAAACTTAAATGAAGCTCTCGAAAGAGATTTACATTCGATCTTTTAGTAGGGCAGAGTGGAGCTTACAAGGAACACAGTGTCATACTGTGTCACTGTATACAGTGTATACACTATACACTGTATCAACCTGTATAAAATTAAAATTTTAAACAAAATAAAAATGTTAGTTAAAGTAAAATAAAATTTTTCTGAAATTCGGAACTAAAAACTGTGAACGCTCGATAGTTTACAATTTTTGACTAGAAATGAAATCAATTCGTAAATTATTTGTGATTGAGTGTATTTTCCAGTTTGATTCACCAAGTGTCATTACCTTTTCTTGTTTTACTACATAATTTTAAAGTTTAAGAATAACTGATAATAGTAAAATGCTTCCAACTAGGAATTACAACAGCACAAGATGGGGAACGAAGTATACTGGCATGTACAGTCAAAGTGGTCCCTGGTTTTAGCTTAGGTTTTAGTTCATGATTAGTTTAGTGTTATGATCGTTAGGAATTATGGTTAGAAATTATAAAAAAAAGTCGAACAGACGTAGTTGAAATGATGACCAACTACAAATAGCTGATCGTGTGAAAATTAAATCTTTGAGTCATAGTGTTTGATATATCGGACACCTTTAAAATTAGCTTGTTTTTGCTATATTTTTCATTCTATGCTTAATCTCCTCGGTTTTTTTTTTTGCATTTTCATGTTGCTGAATATTTAAGTCTTATAATTTCATATGTTTTCTATTGATATTTTGAAATAATTTTTTATTGTAAATAAACTTATACTAAAAAAAATGAATTTTTTGGCGAAATTTGGTTATTAACATAAATCTTTGAAGCACATTTCTTATGTTTTTGATGTCGCTGACTACGAATCCGATTTTAGTTTTCTGATATTTTCAATATTTTAATTGTTATAAACAAATTATTGACAAATAAACGTAAAGGTTTAAAATTACGTAGAAGTAAGAAGTTCGAAAAATTTCATTTTCTTACAAATGTAACGTCAGATTTGGATTCAGCGATCACAAAAATCTCTAACATCATAGATTTAATCATAATATATTGCTTAGCTAGTAATACTCTTAGTAGTAATGTTAAAAGCATTATTACAAATAAGTTGTGGATGGGCGTGAAATAACTCTCCAGATGGTGACTCTCATTCTCTGTTCCTACTCCGACCTCCCAAGCGCCCGCCCAAGCTCGGACGCAGCGAAACACCTCGGAATCCGAATAACGAAAAACGCACGCTCTTTAAAACAATGACGCGCCCTCTCATAGTGATAAACAAATAAAGATCAAATTGATGAGGAAAATTACCCGAATTACAATTATATGAAAATCTTTTTTAACAAGTAATTTTATCTAAACTAGCAACATCCAAACGCACTTTGCGCGTACTTTATATTTTTTAAGGGTTTGAATGCCAGTTTTATTTCTTATTTAATTCTAAATATTTAAAATGATAAAATTATGAGTTTTTATAAAATAAAGAAACGAAATTTTCAATTCTATTTTCACTTAATTATTTAGCTTGTGATCTTGTAATTTATTATAAATAAAATTTAGTGGGAAATAAAAAAAAATACTTTTTCTACAATTTTAATCCAAAAGGGGTGGGCGGTAACAAAGAAATCACTTCACTAATTTAAACACTAAACATGAATTTGAGACCGTTACGGTTAATTTAAATTGGATTTTCTCTGGCTCCTGTAAATAAAAATCTGTCATCTGAAAATGTAAAAAGAAGTCTGGCATCCGAAAAGTAAATTCTGACTCCTGAAAGGGTAAAAGTCTGGCAAAGGAAAAATATAAAAAAAATAAAGAAAAGAATAATAAAAAAAAATTAGATATATCAATCAAATATAAAATTTTAATACTCAAAATTTTACCCTCACAATTGTAATTATTTTCACCAACAAAACCTCAAGAAAACAGCGAAAACAATCAACAAATTTAATTTGCGGTTACTCAAAATTATTCCCAAAAGAATCGAACTTAGCGAAACAAAAATGGCGGTTATCCGTGACTTTAGAAAATTGCGTTAACACGTCTACTTCTAACGACTGGCTAATACGGAATGGCGGTCCTTCTTGGTCGAAGGACCTTCTTCCCCAAAATTTCTAATCTGCAAGTTACATTGTATACTAATTTGTCGAATTTATTCTTTATTTTAACCAATGATTACACAGTACAGCCTTCGGCGGGGTTTATCGGGACTTTTTTCAAAAAGTTGTTTTTCCCCTTCAGGGAAAAAAACTTTTACACAAACATCTTGGAATAAAGTTTTTTTCCCCCAAAGGGGCTCGTTGCATAATGTGCTATTTGGAAAAAGCCCCGTTAGACCTCACCAGAGGGGAAAAAAGCCTATGACCGGGAAAGATAACCGAAAATATGTTCTTTTTATAACATACGAAAATTACATTCTCGACGAAACGATTGCATGGCGAGGAAGCAGTCTTTTTGTGACTAGTTCAAATCCGCTTGTACGCAAGTGGATTGATTACAAGAGGATTTTCCTCTGCTCATGAAAACTATGATTTTTCGATTCAAAAAGATTTTATTTGATATGAAAGGAAAAACCTATTTATAATGAGCGGATTGAATTCAGAGGAAAATAATTTCCTTATATGAGGACTTTTTTCTGAGTGTAAGATTTTAGTATATTGCGACATTCAGGAATTTATTTTATAGTCGATAAAACCCCTGAATGCTTTGAATTAATTTTAAAAAATTCCGGTACGCGTTTCTATGAATATCTTATACATACACCTTTATCTAAACAAATAGAAAATTGCCCCGTTTCTCAATAACGATTTGCTTCCTCCTAGAGGAAGCTGTATGATAGTAATTTTTGGAGTTTTTCTAAAAACCTGTTATAATTGGATTTTTAAGGTGTCAGAAACAAGAATAAATGGTTTTTAAAAAGTGCATGTATGGATGCGCGCGCGCGTGTGTGTACGTATGTGTAGGCGAGATTACCCTTGATAGTCTCTCCCGGTGAAATCTGTTGTCCGCTGTATTCATGGATCTCGGAATTAGGTGACGAAAAATAAAGAAATAGAAATGCGATGATTTGAGTACAATATAGGGCATGAAGCCTTTATTGCTCGGAGGAAAAACCTGTGAGCATAAAAACCTCTCAATCTATTACAATTTTATGAGACGCTTATTCGAATTGAATTCGAATCTAATTATAATAATTCCTAATAGTATACTGGCGGAAAAAAAAAGAAAACGCAGGCGTGCCGCTTGCTCAGCGGCTGTCGCACGCAACACCGCCGCTCCTCGGACGATGAAGCTCTGCGTCGCCCGGAAACGCCGACTGGAGAGGCTAACAAATTTCGGATTTCTTCTCGCAGCCTGATCACTTCCTGGTAGCTAGTGCGAATGGGCTCGTAATAAATTTACAACAAATGAACTAAAATTGAAAAATGAGATTTAACTAAGGACTTAATTAAATCGTAATCGCGCTCCTGGTTTATACCCTGCAGATTCGACCCTACGGGTCAATGGCGCGGCCCGGCCCGCGCAGCCGAAGCCGTTAGCCTAACCTTCGGCCGAATAGTATGTATTGGGATTTGACATTTTCAGTGTCGTCGCCTACCGGCGAAAAGTAAAAATACTTTAAGCTTGTGGCCTTTGCCTCCTGATATATCTATATCTATATATCTATATATCTATACTTCTAATGCTAAGCGCAAGCTTAATGCCGCCATATTTGTTACTATATATATTGACCACGCCTCCATGTCGAATCCCAATACGCGTGAATCTCAGCTTCTGCTGAACGGATTTGCATCTTTCATGGCTCATTTTTGCTTTTTCATAAAGAAAGCTTTGGAATGGTAAAATTTTTCGAGTCTCATATTTTGACGTAGAAGCATATTTTTAGGTTCAGATAGTCCAAAAAGTAGTTTATAAAAAATGTCCGGATGTATGTATCTACGAGCGTATGTACGTATGTATGTACTTCTCCTTTAACTACTTTTACAGGACGTCATGGATTTGCTTCTAATTTCACGCACAAGTTTCAATTCACTTTTGTGAGGGGGCTTGAAAATTTCAAGCACTTCTATAGATTAGTTTTTGTTTTATCGTCAATTTTCGATTTTTGAAAAAATTTAATTTTTGAAAAATTTTAATGATAGGATTGAGATATATCAATGGAAAAAAAAAATTTTAAAGAGCATAAAAATACCTATGATTTCGGAGAAAAAAAATTACTTTAGTTATGGTGCTTTTGTTTTTAACGAAAATGTGTTTTTTTTTTTTAAAAAAAGATTATAACTCTTAAATTAAACTCAATTGCTCTGAAAAAAATTATGGTAATTAACAATATATAGAACTATAACCTATAAAAATTTCAGGCGATTTTGTCAATTAGTTTTTAAGTAAAAAGCTGAAAACTGAAAAAAATGAGATTTCTATATCCAATGATTGCGGAAGTAAAAATGCTTTAATTTAATTGAAATTGAGGAAATAGTGAGACCTTTTGTATGTTCAGAGCTGTATAATTTTTAAGCTTATAAAACTGATTATTTCAAAAGATATGAAGTTTTTTGTTTTTAAATGTTTTTAATACCTGTATCTTATTAAATAATCGGTCTTTTTGAATGATCAACCACTCATTTTTTTCGTCTTTAACTAAATTTTCAAAATTAAAGATATTTTTTAAAATTCATGTATTAGTTTTTGTTTTATCAAGATTTTAAATTATAATAAATAAACGTCAATTTTGCACTCGATATATTTATTTATGGATTTTGGGTTCTATTTTTTATAAATGCTGTTAATTTCCATTAAAACTATAACTGATTCCTCTCAAAGTAGTACGAAAGATTTAAAAAAATGCCTTTCAAAAAGTAATAACAATGTTTTTCAAACATATTAACAATTTTCTTGTTCACCCGAAATATTCACATTTCCTGTAAGCTTCGTCATAAAATCAAAGGTAAAAATTCATGTACATAAAGGTAAAAAAGGTTGATGCGAGCTATAACAAACGACAGAGGAGAGAGAGAGAGAGAGAGAGAGAGAGAGAGAGAGAGAGAGAGAGCGACGTTCTATTATGCGCTCGGATGAATAAAATTCGAATCCGAATCTCTCGACCTTTATCGCGAATCTTAA